>OY720685.1:25892702-26140962 GCA_963170755.1 Amphimallon solstitiale
TCCGAACAATGCGACTAGTGTATAAGAGCATTGTCATCATTAAAGGGGGGAATATATGCACGTCAATTCAGTTAAAATATGCGCATATATATGCACCGTTTTTCTCTGAAATATGCAACAATATGCATTTATTTGTCAAAATATGCAATTATATGCCTTGAATATAACATGGAAAAATGGAAATAAAGAAACGCCGACTCTTACAAAAATTATTTATTTTAAGTAAAATTAAAAGAAAAACATAATAGGTACAATTTTCAACCTGAAATAGTATAAAATGCATTTATAACGATATATTTTTCAAAATTTTCCAATAAAAATGTTTGCCTTCTGTCTGTAAAAATATGTTTGTACAAAGAAAAACTTCTTTCAACATCTACCGATGTGATCTGGCAATATTTTAATTTGGGTAGTAAGTTATAAGGCCAAGGTATTACTTTGTTGGATGGTTTACCATCAAAAATATTTTTGACTTCCATTAAATACTTAAAGCCTTCATTCTTTCCCACAATAACTTCGAGTTTCCTTCTTACTTGATTTCCTACATCACCGGGAACTTTTTTGCATTTGTCGGAAAAAGTTTCAACAATATTAATTGATTCTCTTAAACTTATATTCCTACTTTCTAACGAAGTTATTATATCTGGTACAAAACTAAAATTAACCTTAATAAAAACAAGTTCCTTAGCTAAATTTACATTTTTGAATAATGCTTGACTTTGCACTACACACTGCGAATTGTCTTCTAAATCTAAAACTATGTCTTTAATGACTTCAAAATGGTCTGCGTAGAATATCGCGGCCTTAATCCATGTTCCCCATCGAGTAATTACGGGCTCTGGAGGTAAACAAACTCCTGGCAATTTCTCTCTATAGATCTGCACTCTTACAGGTGCTTTCAAAAACACTTTCTTTACATTTGAAATTAATTTGTTCACCAAGGGATATGCTGTTCTAATAATTTCTGCAACTCTGTTTATCCCGTGTAAAAGACAAGTGACATGTACCATATTGGGATAAAATATTTTTAAGTTTTAGCCTACTTTAACCATATACGGCGCTGCGTCAGACAAAAACACTAAAAACTTCTCTACTGGAACTGGATTTGGTAAAAAAAAATTTGATAGAGACTGCTGAATAAATCGAGTTACGGTCTCATTATTTGTTTTGTCTAACTGTTTAGAAGATATTAAATATGGTTTCCCTGGCTCATTTTCTTGAAGCCCTCCAATCATAAGATGTGCGATATATCGACCACATGAGTCTGTGCTTTCATCAACAATAATATAAAATAACTTTAATTTCTCCCATTACGGTTTCGTATACTGTTTGCACATTCTTCTTTCTAAGTGTGGATTCGTCAGGGATGTTTTGATTACAATATTTTTGCAAAAAATCTCTGAATTGTGTATTTTGCAGTTTCTTCAAAGGTATATTTGCTGCGACTAAAGCTTTGCATAAGTCTTGATGAAACACCTCCATTTCACTCTTTGGTTTGACATTTTGAAATGCGGTTTGCACACACTGCTGAACAGGCACTGATTTATTTTTCTGCAACTTAGCTTTATGCATAGCTGTTTTCAAGTGTTGATCAATTTGGAACTTCTTTTCACAAACAATCATTTTGGCACAAACTTTGCTAAACACTTTATCCCCACTAAACTCCAACTCAGGAAAATTTTTAATCCACGAAAGTAGTGTACTTATGCCGATTCTGGACCCTCCTCCCCCTCTCACCCAGTTACCCCTCACCCCCCTCGCCCTAGTGGCGCCCTCTGCCAACCCAACTGATGTGGCGCCCCCTCGCGGTCGCCAACCCAACTAAAAATTGCAGATTTCATCATTACCAACCCAACTAAAATTGCAGATTTCATCATTACCAACCCAACTAAAAATTGCAGATTTCATCATTACCAACCCAACTAAAAATTGCAGATTTCATCATTACCAACCCAACTAAAAATTGCAGATTTCATCATTACCAACCCAATGTGACGCCCTCTGACGGCCACTAACCAAACTAAGAAATGGCAGATTTCATCATTACCAACCCAATGTGACGCCCTCTCACAGCCACTAACCAAGAAATGGCATCTCTCATGATTACCATAATGCAGCATCCTCTCACGGTCACTAGCCAAACTAAGGTGACGTCAGACAAAATGGCGGACCATCAAGATGGTCTTTGTTTCTAGAGAATTCCTGAATAAATTACCAGGCTTGCTATCGCGCTTCTCAATGTACTTCAAACAGGTCTAAACATGTTTCCAGCGGAAACCGCAACGGCTGTCTGCTTCTGTGATAGCCGCATGCTTGAAATGTATATCTCACTTATAAAATAAAATAAAACAAACAATATATTTTTTAGAAAACAATTTATTTATTATTATTCATAAATTAACAATATTATTTTAAATTAACATTATCTACAAGTGTCATGACCTCAAAGTCATAGTAAAGCGAATTATAGCTAATATGTAGCACTTCCATCATAAGGAAAGCGTTAAATGAATTACAATGATCAACAAGTAATTTTGATACATTCGTATATAAATCTCCAGTTAATGCCATGCAGGCGGTTAAGATCATTTTATAAAATGTTATGAAATTACTATTTACTAAAAATTCTAATTTACTCTTAATGAGCAGTCGCAAATTAAACAAATTGCTATAGGTATCGGAGGACAATACCAGTTGCTGATTGCGACTGCTTAATACAATTACGCTAGTATCTCTAAATGTTGACGTTCGAAATTGATGATTTGGACTGCAACCCTCCGTCTTACAAAATTCTTCCCACTCGTCCAATGTGAAGAATACGCAGCTTGCAGGTGATCGAATCTGGATGATGGGCACGAATCCAGCAGCCGGACTAAGGCCGATATTCACCCATTTCGAACCGCATTTGTTGAGGAAGTATGATGACTGCCCAATCAGTTGTTTTTCCTTAACGATATTATCATCAATCATTTTAAGTGAATCGTCAATAAATTCATTATAAGTGTCTGAAAAGAATTAAAAAATATATAGATATAAGTTTATGTACATAATAATTTTGTATTCTTACTAGCTTCCATTTTAATCTTAGAGGTTAAAGAATATGTGTGAACTCGAATGCAAACAAACTAATACTGATTTAGTGGGAGAAAATTACAGTGAGAAGCAAACAAAAAAGGGTGGGGGTACTTACCCAATTTGAGGCGGTAGAGCAGCTGCACCCGAGGCATGTGCAGCGACCATCTAAGGAGCTGGTGAGTCGATTTTATAATGCCCCCAGGCGAGAGTATGAATGCCATCCTCATCAATCCGACGTTTATCATCGTGAGGTGATAGGCTCAATTTATTTTGCTTGACGGTATAAATCTCATGTAGTTTGATTTGAAAAAGATTTTGCTCCCTTAATAAAATATCATTGTTCAATAAACAGTGCTTGTAATCTGCCAGACTAATCTCATCCTGCACAACGTTCTTTTTAACACCCTTAACCTTTTTAATCTCCCTACCCTCAACCTCTAAGGCATACATTTTTGCGCGCAATCCGACAAATTCACACATTATATTACCCGCATTTTCGTCTTTAAATAAACCTAAAACAGCCTTGTTTTGAGGTGCTATGCTGTAGACATTATTTGCCGAAAAGTTCGATGTATCGAATTTTGATATATTTTTTTTCATGTCGCTGTATATATCATCTGTCTCTACTTTTAGGATAAAACTATCCGTATCCATATAACACAGACGGACCTTTTCTGCATACACGCGTCTCAAAAAATTGTGGAAAAAGTCATACATCAGGTGCTTTGATAGCTCCAAGACGGAGAAGCCGATATAAATAGGTTTATTATATACGACTTTCAGCTTCCCCATCTGGACAGCCACAAAGTTTTCGGAAAAAATACTAACACTTTTAAAATTCGGTTTCGCGATTAAACTACCAGCCCCGCGACTTTTGCCATGGTCCTCCCAACGTGTGACCAATTTGACTTCTACTCGCTTATCAACATTCTCCATGGTTTTACCATATACGGAGTTGTTCATGAGCTTATAGAAGTCCTTTTCAAAATCGTTCCTAGCATGCTGACGTAGGCTGGTGTTTAGGTCGATATAAGTTTGAAGCCAGTTTGACTGGTTGAATTTTAAAACGCGGTGAATTTTGGTGATTTTAAGGCCGAAATGTAATGCTTGCTTTAACGTTTGATAGTGTATGACATATTTCTCTTTGTTCTGTAAATTCGCGATCAACTTTTTATACTGAAATTTAGACGTGGGAGGCACCATGTTTTCGGGCAGAAAAGGAAGGTCGTTATGCTCATCGTGCAAAGTTACAGGGTACGTGACATCTACCTCCAAAAAATAGCCAATCGGCGAATCATCAGCGACCCCAGATATATTTAGATTGTCAATTTCATCCTGACTAGCCCAACTGAACCCACCGAATGGTAGATACTGCGACATTGCCCACCCGTACAAATTGTTCGCGTCCCAATAAGCTAAATATGAGCTAGGAGCACTCGCATCATAATTAGGCATATACTTATTATTTGCCGTAGCGTGCCGCAATGATACTTGACACAACCCACCCCTGATACTCTGCTTAACAAAATGATGCATGTCGATGTCTATGAGTAGCTCCAGCTCAATTTTGGTATGCTTCAACATAGCATCCCAAGACAAGCCCGGGCTGGTGTAATATTGAGCCGGATCCAGACTGTATGTATCCCGACAAATTTTCCTGAAATTTTCAAAAATATCTGCCAAAAGTAAAACGTCTGATTTTAAATATAAGTTTGAGTACTCTAATAAATTTTGACATCCAAACGTATTCCATACAGTTTGCGCATGTTGATATTCAACATCCGAAATATCAACATTCGTTAATGAATTAAAAAAATCGCGTTTTGCCGGTAAGGTCGATTCGTTCAATCGCCCAAAGGTATCTATGTATTGATAGGGGAATACACCCTTCTTTCTAATTAAATGGAAATGTGAATCTAGTGGGAACGCCCGCCTAACATTGACAAAGTCTTGCGGGCTCAAATTTTGTGCAAGCTTATCGATAGAAGACGCCATGAATCGAAAACTATCTAAAAACCGTAGTTTTATATAAACATTTTTTTTCTCGCCCGATTTTTTATCTGTGTAGTCACCAACCAAAACTTTCGCGCTGAAACTGATATATCTTTCTTTATTAATAGGAATTACGTCAATATCTAAATTTTGTTGTGCCAAATCTCTTAAAAATAGATGGCTATCATACCCGCTCAAATTGTGAAAATAGATAGGGACAAATTTCGGAATTTTGAAGTTTAGATTACAATTAGAATGAGCGGCCCCTCGAAACGCTCCCGTAATGTGGCAGTGATCTCTCACTCTATCTCCGTTGAGAGACAGCTCACAAATGTGGTTATATTTGAAGGATATAAGGATATAAGAGAGTGTCACCAATGTTTATTAATAAAAAAAATCAAAAGAGAGAGATGCGAACAAAATGGTATCCTAAGAAAGAACATTAGAAACAGTAGCTGGTCCGTAATACACCAAGAACAACAAATGCTTAGGTGTAGGTACGTGATTTTTCTGCACACTAGCGTTCCTATTCGCGGATTAAATTAGTCCATCTTACGCACGGATCAACAGTAGTATACACACACCAAACGGCACGCAAAAACTAGTATAAAGGCCGCATTAACGCTATAACAAAAAAGAATTGAGGTCATATTAAATTATGGAGGAAAATAATAAATACTCGCTCTCAATTATTTAATATTGAAATTACATAAAAATCCATGCAATACACTTAAAACATTTGAAAAATCATGTTTGGTAAGCCCACTATATATCAATATTTAAGACAAAAAATTATTATTAATTTTCCATCCACAGATACCCCTGCTTAATATCAATTTGAATTAACATAAATTCATAAAATGAGTCTATCTTTTACAATTCGTGGGTTGTACTATCATTAGAAGAAATATGCTTGACGAGTGGCTTTTAATATGAAATTTAGAGGTTTTTACACAAAAACATAGTTTATGCCTAATAAAAACTAATTTTGAAACACATTGTACACATAGCAAATACCACTTCCTATACATTTAAAAAATAACAATGTTTATACATCATAAAAGAACGAAACAAAAAAAAAACTAATATAAAGACAGCATTAACGTTCTAACCAAAAGATTTGAGAATCAGCTCTTAACCGGGTCATGAAGCGGTTCTGAAACCCCTCTATCAAAAACATGCATTCAAGTCAATGAAATTACATAAAAATCTAAGAAATAGTAGCACTTAAAACATTTGAAAAATCATGTTTGGTAAGCCTACTATTTAAGACAAAAATTATTATTTATTTCCATTTACAACAGATAGCCCACTATTTATCAATATTTAAGGGCAAAAAATTATTATTAATTTCCCCATTTACAACAGATTTCCGTGTTTAATCTCAATTTTTAAATAACATAAATTCTTAAATTGATTTAGTTAACTTTCTTATAATATTTAAAAAAAGGGCGAGAAAGAAAACATACTGTCTCACAACAGATAAAATATATACTATCTTTTTACAGTTCATGTTTTTTGTACTATCATTACAAGAAATAAGCCTCGCGATTAGCTTTTAATCTGAAATTTAGATGCTTCATAAAACCACCTCAGAGACACTAAAAAATTATGATTTTCAGCTCAACCAACCATTCAAAAAGTTGATACATCAAATTCGTGAATATTAATATCACTCTACACTCTTAATAAAAAATTTAGCAGAAGTCTCACATTAAATGAATACAAATTTATATATGCACTACATTAAATGAAGATTGAATTTTATACACTGCTTATATCACCAGAAATTTTGTTACAAGATTATATGATTAGATAGACTCATGACTAAGCCTAAACGGACACCAGGCTTTCAATATGTAGTAAAGTTTTTTTTCTTCATACATTTAATATAAACTAATGATCTATCTTTAGAAAGCATCCACAGGTCCATTAGAACTTGTGGGTGGTGCAACATCTACTTTAACCCTCTTCTTAAGCGGTCCGGCAACATGCTCACATGTATCCACACCCTCCCTACAAATACCGCAAACAAAATTGCGGTGGAGGGTATTCACATGCCGCTTCAAACTATCCCGCCGGCTGAAGGAGTTGCCACATATGATGCAATTCATTCTATGAAAAAGCGAATTAAAAATAATTAATATAATAAATTTAAAAGAATAAAAAGCTATTGAAACCTAATTTTTAATATATCTAAATTGCTAATTTATTTGAAAAGCTCCTCGTATATGAATTGCTATAAAATACTAATTATAGACCTACATATATAAAAATAATATTTTAATACATAAACTTTGACTGATACCCGTATATTTAACTAAAAATACTCTTATTGTTCAGAATTTATTTAAATTATTGAGAAAAACCTTTAAAGAACCGTATGAAATAATCAACTTAATTATATAAATTTACACACTTAAACATTAAAAAACAATTTAAAGAAAGCACTAAATACAAAAAATACTTTGAAGCACCCCTGGATTAATTGTATATAAAAATAATATTCAATAAAATTTACACCATTAAATTATTAAAAATAACCTTATAATTGAGAAAAAACAATTTTTAAAAGTCCTATAAAATTTTAGAGTAGTAGAAAAACTATGATCAGCGTATATTTAACTAAAAAATACTTGTATTATTGAAAATTTATTGATAAAACCCTTTAAAACCTTATAAAATAATCAATTTAATAATATAAATTTACGCACCTAAAAATTAAAAAAAGAAAGAAAAACAATATAAAGAAGCTACTAAATGCGTATAAAATACTTTGAAGCACCCTGGATTAATTGTATATAAAAATAAAATATTAATAAAATATTAATAAAATATATACCATTAAATTATTTAAAAAATAACCTTATAATTGAGAAAAAACAATTTTTAAAAGTCCTATAAAATTTTAGAGTAGTAGAAAAACTATGATCAGCGTATATTTAACTAAAAAATACTTGTATTATTGAAAATTTATTGATAAAACCCTTTAAAACCTTATAAAAATTAAAAAAAGAAAGAAAAACAATATAAAGAAGCTACTAAATGCGTATAAAATACTTTGAAGCACCCTGGATTAATTGTATATAAAAATAAAATATTAATAAAATATATACCATTAAATTATTTAAAAAATAACATTATAATTGAGAAAAAACAATTTTTAAAAAGTCCTATAAAATTTTAAAACTAATGTAAAATATTGCAAGTTAATATTATATAAATTAGGCTTTCTAAATACCTTGTAGTAAAACACAAACAAGCACTAAAAACGATGTTGACTGTTCGAAGATAATGAAATTAAAGATGCCGATCTACGTATATATAGATACACATCTGCGTCAGATTCCCACGCAAATGGAGTGATGCATAAAGAGAAAGACCTTTTTTTCCCCGCGCATACATATATATACATATATACGTATGCGGCCAGAGGCAATTAGCGGCGGGCACATTCCGTTCCCATGGTCGGGCTGTGTTTTAAGGAATGCACTTAATTTTTTTCGGTCGCATACCTGCATCCAATGAGGGTTGCGAGTCCGGGAATTTCGTCTTTCTACCTGTACAGATAGATCTGTCTTTATATAAAATTCGTATATATTATCTATGATTTTAGTTTTAAAATAATAAGAAGGTTAAAATAATTCGTTATTTTGTAGATAGTTGCATTATTTTGCATGCATATACATTCTCCATTAGTTTTATTATTATGATAAAAACAATGATTGACATTTTAATAAGCTTTGGTACATCATTAAAATATTCCAGTAAATTAAATGCTAATGATGTAAAAATACCTAAAAATATTTCGTAAAACAAGAGTATTTTAGTTAAATATACGGAGATCCATATGAAAAACTACGAAAGTTATATTAATGTTAAATATTAAATAATTTAATTAAATGAAAACACATCGTTTCACAAAAATTATGTTTTATTAAACACTAGATGTACATCTCATTTACCATAACAGTACATTATAAACCTTTCTTAATATTGATGATGCAGGATCAGTTAAATTAGTATGGTTGTTAAGAAATTGGAGGAGCATTTGATAGTATTTTCTCCATAAAAGTAGTATGTATTATAATATAAGATAGTGTTATAAACTATACAATAAATATTATTCAGTATTGGAATACACAATGAATAACACAAATTTTGAGTAGAGAAAGATAAATATTTCTAATTGCACATGTGTGAATTTGAATTTATCGGGAATATACAGAGTAATTATTTACATCTGATGGTGAAACATGGTCGCGTATTTTATATCATTCAGTAATTTAATTTGCTCTATAGCTAGACAATGAGGTGGATGCTAAGCATTAATTTGTACACACGTAATGTTATGATCGTCAGTGTAACATATATATTCAAGTCTAACACAAACTTTTTGATTTATTGAAACCCCAATAGAAATTATCACTATTTCGAGAAGAATAGTCATGTACCTGTACATATTCAAAGCCGCTGAAGTATGAGTACATTAACAGCTGTATACGCGTGTCTTTATCATCCACTTTAATGTGTTACTGTAATTCCAGATACTTTTTTTTATTTATACGTACATATATTGTGAATTATTACACTAATTATAAAACAAAATTAATTATAGATAGACAAACATTATACAGGTATATTGCAAACATGTAATGCTAAGATAATCAGAGTGATATATACATACATGTAAAGAAATTTATAATTTATTCAATCTCTTATTAAAAGAGTTATTAATATTTTTCAAATGAATACCTGACAGTGGTGGAAAACTGTTGAAATTTGGATAGATTAATAGTTACATATGCGAGCTTTGGAATAGCTTCTGAACATGTTGGGTTGTAATTTGGTATACAATAAAAGGCAGCGGGGAACTGAACCGCCTCCCAAAAAAAGGTATTTAATATTAAAATCCTCGTTTTCCCATCACAGAAAATAGTGTATTATACAATGGAAAAAATTAGATTTTAGCTCTCGGTAATTTATCTTACCTCGAGCTAAAATCTAATACTTTTTTCCCTTGTATGATACACTATTTTTCTGTGATGGGGAATCGAGGATTTTAATATTAAATACCTTTTTTTGGGAGGCGGTTCAGTTCCCCGCTGCCTTTTATTGTATACCAAA
This sequence comes from Amphimallon solstitiale, assembly GCA_963170755.1. Classification (NCBI taxonomy): domain Eukaryota; kingdom Metazoa; phylum Arthropoda; class Insecta; order Coleoptera; family Scarabaeidae; genus Amphimallon; species Amphimallon solstitiale. The sequence goes on from OY720685.1 coordinate 25,902,897, forward strand.
TTACAACCCAACATGTTCAGAAGCTATTCCAAAGCTCGCATATGTAACTATTAATCTATCCAAATTTCAACAGTTTTCCACCACTGTCAGGTATTCATTTGAAAAATATTAATAACTCTTTTAATAAGAGATTGAATAAATTATAAATTTCTTTACATGTATGTATATATCACTCTGATTATCTTAGCATTACATGTTTGCAATATACCTGTATAATGTTTGTCTATCTATAATTAATTTTGTTTTATAATTAGTGTAATAATTCACAATATATGTACGTATAAATAAAAAAAAGTATCTGGAATTACAGTAACACATTAAAGTGGATGATAAAGACACGCGTATACAGCTGTTAATGTACTCATACTTCAGCGGCTTTGAATATGTACAGGTACATGACTATTCTTCTCGAAATAGTGATAATTTCTATTGGGGTTTCAATAAATCAAAAAGTTTGTGTTAGACTTGAATATATATGTTACACTGACGATCATAACATTACGTGTGTACAAATTAATGCTTAGCATCCACCTCATTGTCTAGCTATAGAGCAAATTAAATTACTGAATGATATAAAATACGCGACCATGTTTCACCATCAGATGTAAATAATTACTCTGTATATTCCCGATAAATTCAAATTCACACATGTGCAATTAGAAATATTTATCTTTCTCTACTCAAAATTTGTGTTATTCATTGTGTATTCCAATACTGAATAATATTTATTGTATAGTTTATAACACTATCTTATATTATAATACATACTACTTTTATGGAGAAAATACTATCAAATGCTCCTCCAATTTCTTAACAACCATACTAATTTAACTGATCCTGCATCATCAATATTAAGAAAGGTTTATAATGTACTGTTATGGTAAATGAGATGTACATCTAGTGTTTAATAAAACATAATTTTTGTGAAACGATGTGTTTTCATTTAATTAAATTATTTAATATTTAACATTAATATAACTTTCGTAGTTTTTCATATGGATCTCCGTATATTTAACTAAAATACTCTTGTTTTACGAAATATTTTTAGGTATTTTTACATCATTAGCATTTAATTTACTGGAATATTTTAATGATGTACCAAAGCTTATTAAAATGTCAATCATTGTTTTTATCATAATAATAAAACTAATGGAGAATGTATATGCATGCAAAATAATGCAACTATCTACAAAATAACGAATTATTTTAACCTTCTTATTATTTTTTATTTTAAAACTAAAATCATAGATAATATATACGAATTTTATATAAAGACAGATCTATCTGTACAGGTAGAAAGACGAAATTCCCGGACTCGCAACCCTCATTGGATGCAGGTATGCGACCGAAAAAAATTAAGTGCATTCCTTAAAACACAGCCCGACCATGGGAACGGAATGTGCCCGCCGCTAATTGCCTCTGGCCGCATACGTATATATGTATATATATGTATGCGCGGGGAAAAAAAGGTCTTTCTCTTTATGCATCACTCCATTTGCGTGGGAATCTGACGCAGATGTGTATCTATATATACGTAGATCGGCATCTTTAATTTCATTATCTTCGAACAGTCAACATCGTTTTTAGTGCTTGTTTGTGTTTTACTACAAGGTATTTAGAAAGCCTAATTTATATAATATTAACTTGCAATATTTTACATTAGTTTTAAAATTTTATAGGACTTTTTAAAAATTGTTTTTTCTCAATTATAATGTTATTTTTTAAATAATTTAATGGTATATATTTTATTAATATTTTATTTTTATATACAATTAATCCAGGGTGCTTCAAAGTATTTTATACGCATTTAGTAGCTTCTTTATATTGTTTTTCTTTCTTTTTTTAATTTTTATAAGGTTTTAAAGGGTTTTATCAATAAATTTTCAATAATACAAGTATTTTTTAGTTAAATATACGCTGATCATAGTTTTTCTACTACTCTAAAATTTTATAGGACTTTTAAAAATTGTTTTTTCTCAATTATAAGGTTATTTTTTAAATAATTTAATGGTATATATTTTATTAATATTTTATTAATATTTTATTTTTATATACAATTAATCCAGGGTGCTTCAAAGTATTTTATACGCATTTAGTAGCTTCTTTATATTGTTTTTCTTTCTTTTTTTAATTTTTAGGTGCGTAAATTTATATTATTAAATTGATTATTTTATAAGGTTTTAAAGGGTTTTATCAATAAATTTTCAATAATACAAGTATTTTTTAGTTAAATATACGCTGATCATAGTTTTTCTACTACTCTAAAATTTTATAGGACTTTTAAAAATTGTTTTTTCTCAATTATAAGGTTATTTTTAATAATTTAATGGTGTAAATTTTATTGAATATTATTTTTATATACAATTAATCCAGGGGTGCTTCAAAGTATTTTTTGTATTTAGTGCTTTCTTTAAATTGTTTTTTAATGTTTAAGTGTGTAAATTTATATAATTAAGTTGATTATTTCATACGGTTCTTTAAAGGTTTTTCTCAATAATTTAAATAAATTCTGAACAATAAGAGTATTTTTAGTTAAATATACGGGTATCAGTCAAAGTTTATGTATTAAAATATTATTTTTATATATGTAGGTCTATAATTAGTATTTTATAGCAATTCATATACGAGGAGCTTTTCAAATAAATTAGCAATTTAGATATATTAAAAATTAGGTTTCAATAGCTTTTTATTCTTTTAAATTTATTATATTAATTATTTTTAATTCGCTTTTTCATAGAATGAATTGCATCATATGTGGCAACTCCTTCAGCCGGCGGGATAGTTTGAAGCGGCATGTGAATACCCTCCACCGCAATTTTGTTTGCGGTATTTGTAGGGAGGGTGTGGATACATGTGAGCATGTTGCCGGACCGCTTAAGAAGAGGGTTAAAGTAGATGTTGCACCACCCACAAGTTCTAATGGACCTGTGGATGCTTTCTAAAGATAGATCATTAGTTTATATTAAATGTATGAAGAAAAAAACTTTACTACATATTGAAAGCCTGGTGTCCGTTTAGGCTTAGTCATGAGTCTATCTAATCATATAATCTTGTAACAAAATTTCTGGTGATATAAGCAGTGTATAAAATTCAATCTTCATTTAATGTAGTGCATATATAAATTTTGTATTCATTTAATGTGAGACTTCTGCTAAATTTTTTATTAAGAGTGTAGAGTGATATTAATATTCACGAATTTGATGTATCAACTTTTTGAATGGTTGGTTGAGCTGAAAATCATAATTTTTTAGTGTCTCTGACGTGGTTTTATGAAGCATCTAAATTTCAGATTAAAAGCTAATCGCGAGGCTTATTTCTTGTAATGATAGTACAAAAAACATGAACTGTAAAAAGATAGTATATATTTTATCTGTTGTGAGACTTAGTATGTTTTCTTTCTCGCCCTTTTTTTAAATATTATAAGAAAGTTAACTAAATCAATTTAAGAATTTATGTTATTTAAAAATTGAGATTAAACACGGAAATCTGTTGTAAATGGGGAAATTAATAATAATTTTTTGCCCTTAAATATTGATAAATAGTGGGCTATCTGTTGTAAATGGAAATAAATAATAATTTTTGTCTTAAATAGTAGGCTTACCAAACATGATTTTTCAAATGTTTTAAGTGCTACTATTTCTTAGATTTTTATGTAATTTCATTGACTTGAATGCATGTTTTTGATAGAGGGGTTTCAGAACCGCTTCATGACCCGGTTAAGAGCTGATTCTCAAATCTTTTGGTTAGAACGTTAATGCTGTCTTTATATTAGTTTTTTTTTTTTTTGTTTCGTTCTTTTATGATGTATAAACATTGTTATTTTTTAAATGTATAGGAAGTGGTATTTGCTATGTGTACAATGTGTTTCAAAATTAGTTTTTATTAGGCATAAACTATGTTTTTGTGTAAAAACCTCTAAATTTCATATTAAAAGCCACTCGTCAAGCATATTTCTTCTAATGATAGTACAACCCACGAATTGTAAAAGATAGACTCATTTTATGAATTTATGTTAATTCAAATTGATATTAAGCAGGGGTATCTGTGGATGGAAAATTAATAATAATTTTTTGTCTTAAATATTGATATATAGTGGGCTTACCAAACATGATTTTTCAAATGTTTTAAGTGTATTGCATGGATTTTTATGTAATTTCAATATTAAATAATTGAGAGCGAGTATTTATTATTTTCCTCCATAATTTAATATGACCTCAATTCTTTTTTGTTATAGCGTTAATGCGGCCTTTATACTAGTTTTTGCGTGCCGTTTGGTGTGTGTATACTACTGTTGTTCCGTGCGTAAAATTTAATGTAAAACATATTTCTTGTAATGATATAATATAAAAACTATTTGTAAATACAATGTCATCCAAATAAAATAGAATTCCATGTTTTAAAATGTATTTATAATAATGTTTCGAGATACATTTCACCATTTTTTTCTCAAATTATAAAATGCTTTTAAGAGAAATGTAATACATTCGCTGCTGTACAAAACATAAACTGTAAAAAGGGAGATAGAAGCATTTTTAGAACAAGTATATATTTAATATTTTTGCAAATCTTTTGGTTATAACGTTAATGCTGCCTTTATATTGGTTTTTTTGTTTGGTTCTTTTATGATATATAAAAATTGCTATTTTTTAAAATGTATAGGAAGTGGTATTTGCTATGTGGACAATGTGTTTCAAAATTAGTTTTTATTAGGCATAAACTATGTTTTTGCATAAAAACCTCTAAATTTCATATTAAAAGCTGTACCTCAGGCATATTTCTTCTAATGATAGTACTAAACATGAAGTGTAAAAAGATAGTACATATTTTATCTGTTGTGGGACTTAGTATGTTTTCTTTTTCAACCTTTTTTTATAAGAAAGTTAACTAAATCAATTTAAGAATTTATGTTATTTAAAATTGGTATTAAACTGGGGTATCTCTAAAATGGAAATATTTAATGCTATGTCTATTTTTCATATGTATAGTGTTTTGTCAAAAAAGTTTTGATTGCTGAAAAAAGTGGGTAATAAAAATTTTTGATAGACCATGTATCTCACCTCTATCGTTTTACTGCATTGTTATATTGCACTATATGGGTCATCTCGAGAACATTCCTTGCCTTTGCATTTGATTGTTTTGTTTAAATTTTGATATTTGTGAAATTGAAAGTATGGTTGAGGTTTGTTTGATGTGTGTAGTTGTTTTATTTTTTAATAAATTGTTTTTTCTTAAAATATGTTATTCCTTTTTATTTTATGATATAGATATATTAAATAATGTGACTATCATAGAGGTGTCGACTTATTTCTTGTAGTGATATATATAAAAGTATGTATGTATACTTATGGATGAAAATAATTATTATAAGTCTATCAATTTATTCATATGAGGATTAGAGTGTCTATGTATTTATGTATGTGGTATTAAATATCTAGGTCTTCTATGAAGAGAGGTAGATATAGGAAGGGTTTTGATTGCTATATATCTTTTACCTATGGATTTATATGTCATAATTGTTTATCGTTGTAATTCGTTTAATGTTTTTTCCCTATGATTGATATGCTACATATTAGCCATAATTCACCTACAAAATGTGGTTATTATTTTTTAATAAATTGTTTTTCTTAAAATATGTTGTTCCTTTTTATTTTATGATATAGATATATTAAATAAGGCTACTATCATAGAGGTGTTGATAGCGATCAAACGTTGTGGTTTCCATTAGAAAACGTGTTTAGATCTGTTAGAAATATGCTGGTAAGCTCGATATCAAGCTTTTTGAACTGTTAGGCTGCACAAATACATTTCATTTATGTGTCTATCACTGAATGTATGATTTGAATGTATTGTTTTGGAATGATGGCTTTTAAAGAGAATGATTTGATAGTGGTTTTAATAGATTGATGCCTGATGCCACCGAAGTTTATTAGATTTTTGGCGGCCATCTTGCTTTTCTAAAAATCCCTACTTTGAAACGTCCTGTATATTCATACTTGGTTGCTATGTTATCCAGTATCATACTGTATATTTATTTTATGATTTTGAGATGGTATGCTGATGTCAAATATAAATCCTCGGTGGTGGTGTTTGAAAGTATGTTGGGTTTGAGCTAGATGTATCTTCCTAAGTTGGTCTGGTGTTGTGGCGTTTTGAAACTATGTTGGGTGGTTGTTGTTGTGATGCGTGATACGGAGTTGGGTATTTTCTAGGAGTTGAGTTTATATTTTGATCGATCATATTGATAGTCGGCTATTTCGCCTGACGTCACCTTAGTTTATTAGATTTTTGGCGGCCATCTTGGATTCGCCATCTTGCTTTTCTAAAAATCCCTACTTTGAAACGTCCTGTATATTAATATTTGGTTGCTATGTTATCCAGATGGATGGATGGATGGATGGATGGACGGATGGATGGATGGATGGATGGATGGATGGATGGAATGATGGATGGTTGGATAGGTTTTTGAGAAAAGAGGGATTTGATAGTGGTTTGAATGTGTGGTTTTAATATAGGGGTTTCAGAACCGCTTCATGACCCTGTTGTGAGCTGATTCTAGCGATGGTTTTGAGATGATGTTTCATAGGAGTTCGAGTGCATGGTTTTGATATATTGGATGCTTGACGTGGCATTAGTTTATTAGATTTTGGCGGCCATCTTGGATTCGCCATCTTGCTTTTCTAAAAAATCCCTACCTTTGAAACGTCCTGTATATTCATACTTGGTTGCTATCTCGTCCAGATGGATGGATGGATTAATGGACTTGAAAGTATTGTTTTGAAGATGGATGGATGGATGGATGGTTGGATGGATGGATGGATGGATGGATGGATGGTTGGATGGCTTTTGAGAAAAGAGGGATTTGATAGTGGTTTGAATGTGTGGTTTTAATATAGGGGTTTCAGAACCGCTTCATGACCTGGTTGTGAGCTGATTCTAGCGATGGTTTTGAAATGATGTTTCATAGGAGTTTGAGTGCATGGTTTTGATAGATTGGATGCCTGACGTCACCTTAGTTTATTAGATTTTTGGCGGCCATCTTGGATTCGCCATCTTGCTTTTCTAAAAGTCCCTACCTTTGAAACGTCCTGTATATTCATACTTGGTTGCTATCTCGTCCAGTAGCATACTGTATATTTATTTTATAATTTTGAAATGGTATGCCGATCTTAGATGTAAAGTTTATATTTTTATCGACCATCTTGATGGTATGAAGCTTGGAGATATTGTTAATTTAAAATAATATTGTTAATTTATAAATAATAATAAATAAATTGTTTTTTCTTAAAAAATATATTGTTTGTTTTATTTTATTTTATAAGTAAGATATACATTTCAAGCATGCGGCTATCACAGAAGCAGACAGCCGTTGCGGTTTCCGCTGGAAACATGTTTAGACCTGTTTAAAGTACATTGAGAAGCGCGGTAGCAAGCCTGGTAATTTATTCAGGAATTCTCTAGAAACAAAGACCATCTTGATGGTCCGCCATTTTGTCTGACGTCACCTTAGTTTGGCTAGTGACCGTGAGAGGATGCTGCATTATGGCAATCATGAGAGATGCCATTTCTTGGTTAGTGGCTGTGAGAGGGCGTCACATTGGGTTGGTAATGATGAAATCTTCCATTTCTTAGTTTGGTTAGTGGCCATCAGAGGGCGCCACATTGGGTTGGTAATGATGAAATCTGCAATTTTTAGTTGGGTTGGTAATGATGAAATCTGCAATTTTTAGTTGGGTTGGCGACCGCTAGGGGGCGCCACATCAGTTGGGTTGGTAATGATGAAATCTGCAATTTTTAGTTGGGTTGGCGGCCGCTAGGGGGCGCCACATCAGTTGGGTTGGTAATGATGAAATCTGCAATTTTTAGTTGGGTTGGCGGCCGCGAGGGGGCGCCATATCAGTAGGGTTGGTAGAGGGTTCTACCTATCTTGCGGGGAGGGGGGGAGGGGGGGGGGGTAGTAGGAGTGGGGGGTGGTGGTGGTCCCAGAACTCTCCTAAGTACACTACTCACAGTAATGACATTTTAGTTTTTTTATGCAGGCAAATGAACAATAACCTGCTATGAATGTAATTATAGGCCACATATGTATAGATTCAATATCATCATCGTCGACTGTTAATTGAGCAATTTTTGGCGGCAAATCAAAATCAATATCGTAGTCGAAAACATCACAGTCAGGAATGTTTAACACATCAGCAATTATTTGTGTTAATTTTTTTGGATGCAATGATATAGAACCGTAAATAGAAGATTTTAAAATTAAGGGTAATACACTCTGCATTCTGAGTTTGGCTTCCGATTCATAAATTTGTCTCAGAGATACATGGTACTGAGCCCCAGCTAACTGCCTGTATTTCCCAAAGCGGTCCTCCAAATTGTCAGTCTGAATTTTGCCAGGAAGAAAATATGCGTTTCCCCTTTCTTTAATCCAATAATCGGAAAATTTTATTAGACCCTCTGTGGTTAATTTTAGAGCGCAGTAGGTTTCTGAGGTTAACTTACCACTAGAACTTTTACCCGACGATAATAAAATATTCCAACTCTGTAACCAACTTAAAAAAAAAATTAAAAAATCTAAAATATTGTAAGAGTTGGCAGTAATAGGTTCTTGAAAAGGATTTCTGAGCCTTACACCTTTAAATGGTGTTTTAACATTTACAATGTCCCACCATTTACATATAATTTCAATAAAAGTACTAGTGTCCTTCCAAGACGTAAAATTTTTTGTTGGCCCTAATTCTGATAGTGCTGCCACATTGTTCGAATTAAAAACTTTCAGTGCTAATTTGACATTTTGCCGCTCGATGGGTGTGGGATATAATGCTTTAAGACTTAAACCGAATCCATACTTTATTAGACTGTTTTTTTCAAGTGAATGCATCTCCTTCAAGGCACTAAAAGCTGCAATTAACTGTAAGGTGTGATCTGAAAAATCAGGAAAAATCATTTCTTGATTTTCTTCATTGATCCAGTTATTTCTGATGCATTTAAGAATATGAACGCTATCAAACCAAAAAAACATTGATCGGGTGCTGTCCTTTGGATGAGAATATACATTTTTAAGTTCAGGAGGATCAGAAAACAAAGACATACATTTCCTGTTTATAGAGTGATTATCTGTTACAACTCCCATTACTTCAAAGCCGAGGTTTTCTAAACCCATAATAATTTGTTTCATAAATGAATGCAAAGTTATCGCATTACTTTTTTTAACAGGCAAAATGTGTACAACGTCTTTATATACAGACTTTAAGCTATTAATCATAAACACAAATGCACTTGAAGCATTTTCCGTACCATCAAAAGCAGCTCCAACAATGTCACCCCCTTTATAGTCTAAGTCAGGTTTTAAATGCACTTCATCCATAAGTAAAATGACACTTTTATCTTCTGAATTCAAAAGATTAAATTTGGAGGAAATATATCGCAACAAAGTGTTTTGTTCTCTAACAGGATTAGTTTGCAAGTTATTTGTGTATGATTTTATAACAGAACAACAAGGAAGTCGTAAGTAATCAGAATTTCTAAAAAAATTATAAGCATGAGGTGAAATGGAATGAAATAAACTACAAAAAACTAGAAAATCTGCTGAATAACGCGTCTGAGTTTTACACATGTTTAAAAACGAAATTTGTTGCTTAAACAACGTAATAGTGTTTTCATAATTTGGTAAATGTTCCCTCAATAAATCTAGGTAAGTCACAATAATTAAGATTAGTTCAGCTGCTGAGCTCTTCTGACCAAACTCGTTGAAAAATTGTTCAGAGCAACTTTCAACTAAATTATCAATTTCATTCAAATTGTTTACTTTCTCTGGAATTTTTTTCCCACAAACAAACTTAACATGCACATTATTATCGTAAACAAAAACATTCAAATCTCTCGTTATTTTTATAGAGCAAACTATTGCAGGATTGGGATTATGTTTAAGTAAAACTAAAGCAATGCTCGAATCTTTTACAAATAATGTCCAAGCAGTTTTGACTTGATGATTTTTAATTTTAATTATCAATTCATCAAAACTCTGGAAATATTTAGCTTTGGCATAATTTTCATGTGTTTCCAAGCTTGCAGAAATGGCATTACTGAGTCTTTCAGAGTCTAGACGAGCCTTTTTCTCACTGGGAGCCTCTCTTCGAGGCAGTTCTTTCTGCACAGGTGATGGGATATTGAGGACGCGAAAAGGCACAGAACCTAAACATGTTTATAATCAAATTAAATAATCAATAACATAACTAAACAATTACCAGGTGCAAGTCTAGGATATTTAAGGGAAGCCTTCAAAATCTTTCCCGTTTTTTCGTCATGTGTGGTTGTGAAACGAAGAATGTCTTGCTCGTGAAAATGCAATTCACACACCTGCAAGTGCAAATATAAGTCCCGCAATTGTTATACAAGAAAAAATTTATTGCTTATTACCTTAGAAGAAGCTGTTGGAACAAACATTTCACCATTTTTCTCTTGCCTTTTAATAGCTTGCACCCATCGAGCATTTAGATCTTTGTCCTTTGGGAAATTAAAAAGGCTCACTTTAGGACCACTTGGGTAATTTCCTCTACAGTTGGGCGCACAACACCGAAACGGCATGATAATCAAGATAAATTAAATCCACAGTTAAATTAAAACACCGACTGAGGTTAGAACACACACACAACGACACAAGAATCACCGCTTTACTGTCGCTTTACCAGCTTTGTGCATGGCCGGCGTGGCTTTGTTATGACTACTCGTGCTGACGTCACATACTGCCACGTTTCTCGTCGTCAGGCCTTGTTTCTCGGTGGTGTCGGTTCTATATTCACATTTGTCACATTTATAATCAAATTGCTTCAAATGTTTAGTTTTTATATGTTCTTCTAACCAATATTTACAGTTTGTTCCATATTCACAAGAGTCACATATATAATCAAATTGCTTCAAATGGTTAGTTTTTATATGTCTTTCTAAATGACGCTTAATGTTTGTTCCATATTCGCAAGAATCACATTTATAATCAAATTGCTTCAAATGGTTAGTTTTTATATGTCTTTTTAAAATATATTTCCAGCTTGTTTGAAATTCACAAGAGTCACATTTATAATCATATTCCTTCAGATGTTTGGTGTTTATATGATTTTTGAAAGAATATTTACGGTTTGTTCCATATTCACAAGAGTCACATATATAATCAAATTGCTTCAAATGGTTAGTTTTTATATGTCTTTCTAAATGACACTTAGGGCCGGTTTTTCCAACTCCGATTAAAACGCCGGTTAGCGTAATCATTGATTAAAACATCGGTTAGGACAAATTTGCGTTTTTCCAACGCCGGTTAACTCTAATCGTTGATTAAGAACGTCGTTAATCGACCAAATTTTAACCGGCGAAAGAAATACCTGATAAAATATTAAACAGTGATTAGGCCTATATACACATGCGCATAACCTAGAAGATTTGAATTTCTGTCTGACAGCTGTTGTTTTCATATGCATTTGTTTTATTGTATAAAAGTATTTTTTGGAATTAATTAACAATTATTTACATCAGTGATTTAGTAATGGTATTGTTTCTTCTATAAATGTAATGAACAGTATAAAAATAGCATAATATTAAATATGTGTAACTTTTGGCTTACTACAGAAATTTAATTAATTAATAACTACGAATACATTCTTTTCTCTGATGAGGATGATACAGCTTTGGAAGTTTTTCTATTCTACTACAATTCTGGGACTTTACCTTAATTCGTGTGGATTCTAAGATCCTGTGGCAATTTATGCTTGCATTTGCTCATTCCCTTTTTTGTAATTGCATTTAATAGCACCTTGTGAAAACATCATTTTAGTCGAACATATTTTAGACTCACTTTAGATATGTCATTAACATATTAAACTATTCTGAAAATTACAAATGAAATTGAAAATATGGAAGAAATTCTAGAGAAGCTGGCAGGTTTACGTTGAGATTATATGCAGACACTTTAAATTCTTTTAGCTGAACTGGGTTTGGATGAATAATGTACATGACTGTAAAGTTGACGTGCAGTTAATTTCTGCACTAATAATTATTACAGGCACTGTCAAGTTCACACCGATTCCTCCAGAACATAACATTTATTATGTTGAAATCATGTAAACCAATTTGGAAACAAGATTTTCTCAATAAACCTTCTTTGATTAATGGACATAATATTAGTTAGAATGCATTGTTCTTAATAAACAGCTGATGTATGATCTTTCAGTAAAAATATCTGGCTTTATTCACCCCACAGGAATTTGGTGAAAGTTAAATTATCTCAGATATGGCAATGCAAAGTACAATATTCTATATCATTATAGTGTGACTGATAATCCAGCTTAAGACCCTAGATGTAGACTTTTCTTTTTCAGCAAACTTCCTATTTTTATGATTTTGTTACATATCGTATATTTTACATAATTTTGGTAACTGTTAATTTCATATATGTACGTATATTGTATTAGTTTTTTCTTTTTTACAAAATTTTTGTATTTTTCAATAGCAATAAGTAATCAATAAATTTATTTCAGTTTCAAGTTTGTGGCATTTGTTATTTATTGAATAATAGAAATTTTAAATATGTGCTATGTACAGAGAAATTTTCATGCAATATTCACAAAATAAGTACTTAAACCTTATTTACTAAAATGAAATTTCTAATTACATATAAAGAATATAATCTTTAAAAAAATAAAGGCAAAAAGCACAAAGAACAAATTCAAATATAGGAAATAGCGCCAATATTATTATAACAAATATGCTAATTTAGATCAAATGTACGAGCATTTTTGTTACCAACCTTCTAAAATAAACTCTTAATCACTGATCAGGTAACCGGCGTATTTCTTGGCGTTGAAAAACGCCGGTTAGAGATAATCAACGATTAAGCGTAATCAATGATTAGTTAACCGGATACTTTAACCGGTGTTGGAAAAACCGGCCCTTAATGTTTGTTCCATATTCGCAAGAATCACATTTATAATCAAATTGCTTCAAATGTTTAGTGTTTACATGTTGTCCTAAAACTTGTTTGTATTTTGTTCGAAACACACACAGTGAACACTTAAATATTTTCATTAGATCTCGTGAGCTGGATTGTTCTACTTCTATATTTGTTATGCTATAATCAGTCTTAGAATGTTCTTGGTCGTCTTTTCCTACAACACAAGCGTGCGTATTTTTCACGTGCAGCCTAAGGAATTCTTTAGTCTTGAAACGTCTGCTACATATCCCACATTTATACATTTTAAATTTGTAATGCTGGTTGTTGGTGTGCTCTTTGAGATCTGCATGGTACTTCGTCCTGTACTTGCACTGCTCACATTTATAGAGTTGTCGGAAGCATCTCTTCCGTCCTTTCAATGCTGTTGTGGCTTGGTGGATCGGTGGTGTCGGTAGAATGCACTTTCTGAAAATAAATAAATATTTCTAATCTATCAGGCTAAACATCAATGTAAAGGTGGCTACACACATGCAACAAAACATACCGAACTCCGTCGCGTCTCAAGTGTGGACGCAACCACGCAACAGCGCAACATAACGGCGTCCCATCTGTTGTCGGTTTTCTGCCGTCGCATCAAAGAAATGTTGCGCGTTCACGTTGCGCTACATGTTCGCATGTCTGGACGGGCCTGGCGAACATTTTGGCGAACAAATAATGAATGCCCGAGAATATTTTTAATTTCGCTTAAATTTACTGAGGAAAAGTTTTTATGGCGTGGGAACGTTCCTTCCAAATAATTCAAAACATCTGTGTTAATTTTTTGTCTCAAAATAATTCTAAACATGTGTCATATTTTGTGGAAGAAAACCCATTTTCTTACTTTTTCAAGTAATAACACATTTGTCGGATATAATATTAAATCGTTCTTTTTGGAATTTACGTCTGTTTGAGTTTAATCAGACTGAATTAGATATCGGTTCGGTATGGAGTAAACGGAGGATGTGATTCTTGCTTTGATCGACATTTATCGACGAAAAGTAATTTTGTGGAATGCCATAGCATCCCAGATAAAAAAATTGTGTCTGCCACCAACGTCTTGGCCTACGTTTTTTCTTTTCCACTAAATGCATAACTATATACGCTGCAGCCGCAATGTTCATCTTGCTTGGAAAACATTCATGAACTGATCAAGAACGATGGGACGGCATTATGTTCGCGTTGATGTTACGCGACGATGTTCTGTTGCACCTCAAAACTTCATCACACCGCAACTTCGTCGCGCAACAAGGAATGTTGCCCGACGGAGTTCGGTACGATGTTTTGTTCATGTGTGTAGCCACCTTAAGGGTGGCATTAATTTTGCTAATGCGCTTTAGGGCCGGTTCTACAATACAGGAATAAAGAATCGAATAAGTATCCGTAGAATAAATTTATTCCATAGATATACTCCGCATACGGCGTATGCGTTCTACAAATCGTTTGGAACAGCCGCATAGTAATTCTTGGATAAAACACATAACACATTAAGTTGGCAATGAAAATGAGCAATGCACATGCGTGATTTTTAGTTTTTTTGTAATATTAACCCTACCCTTCTTTTTGAAATATATGGTATTTTTCTAGTATTTACTGTGACTTACATATATATCTTTATACGTAAAACGTATATGTACATATATATGCATGTGTTTGAGATACACACATACATTAAGTGCCATTGCCGATAATCGAACGCACAGACACCGGTGTTTCGACCTATGAGGTCTCATTAGTGTGCGTGGAGATTCTCGACAATAGCTTCAAGACTTAAATCGCTGCCTATGTCATTTTCGCATGTTAAATGCAGTGAGAGTATCACAGCGACCTCTAACACCCAAAAGATGACACGGAAAAAAGCGATGCCTTCTGACAGCATGTTCTGCTATACAGAGGCCTGTATGTTAATAGTGTATCTCGTGTAATAGAGCCTTAGCTGGCGTCACCAATCAAAACGAAAATGAAAAGTGTGAACACATGGATGTTAAACTAACATCAAGCAGTAAATAATTACTGTGACTTACATATATACCTTTATACGTAAAACGTATATGTATATATGCATGTGTTTGAGATACACACATACATTAAGTGCCATTGCCGATAATCGAACGCACAGACACCGGTGTTTCGACCTATGAGGTCTCATCAGTGTGCGTAATTATTTACTGCTTGATGTTAGTTTAACATCCATGTGTTCACACTTTTCATTTTCGTTTTGATTGGTGACGCCACCTAAGGCTCTATTACACGAGATACACTATTAACATACAGGCCTCTGTATAGCAGAACATGCTGTCAGAAGCCATCGCTTTTTTCCGTGTCATCTTTTGGGTGTTAGATGTCGCTGTGATACTCTCACTGCATTTAACATGCGAAAATGACATAGGCAGCGATTTAAGTCTTGAAGCTATTGTCGAGAATCTCCACGCACACTGATGAGACCTGATAGGTCGAAACACCGGTGTCTGTGCGTTCGATTATCGGCAATGGCACTTAATGTATGTGTGTATCTCAAACACATGCATATATACATATACGTTTTACGTATAAAGGTATATATGTAAGTCACAGTAATTATTTACTGCTTGATGTTAGTTTAACATCCATGTGTTCACACTTTTCATTTTCATTTTTCTAGTATTTTCAATTTACGTGTATAAATAGGTATGCGTACTTTTAAAGTGAAGAGAGATGTAAATTTGTGTTTTATGGTTCTACCTGCACAGACTATGTTAAAATTTTAAATGTATCTGTTCAACACATGTTTCAAAACTTTACATAAAAAAGAAAATAACGGCAATAAAACAACGAGATGCTAGTGACTGATGACACATATTTATTTGGTTATTCAGTTTGACCGTGATAAGTAACCAGTACAGTAGTGATACCTTATTTTAAAAAATAAATGGCAAATCGAGTTAGATGTTCTAATTTTACAGTGTCTGAAACAGAAACACTAGTTGGGTTGGTGAAACAATATAAAAATGTGATAGGTACGCATATTACAAGTTAAAAAAAATAATTGCAATTAATATATTGCTATAAACTAAATTTCAGAATGTAAATTAACCGATCATATTTCCAATAATGATAAAGAAAAAACGTGGTCAAATATTGAAACCAAATTCAATGCCTTAGCAGGAACAGGAAGGCATTCAAAAATATGACGGAGTAAGTGGGACTCCTTAAAAAAGACTACCAGAAATGAATATGGCAATTGGAAGAATAATCTTTATAAAACTGGTGGAGGATCTCCTACAAATATAAAAATCAGTGACATATCCACAAAAATTTTGGAAATAATAGGTATTAGTGCAACAGGGGCAATATCTGAATTTGATTCTGATTTTACGGCTTAGTATATTATTACTCCATGTGTCAGGTTTTGTAATATATTTATCAATGTTGTGTATGTTATAGTAGATTATATAATTCATTATATATTTGTAGGAGAAATCACAAGAGAAACGGAAGATATAATAATATGTGATGATGCCATTCCGATACCTCAAATGGAACATGTAGTATGTATTTGTCATTTTGTAAAATGTAAATGTATTACATATATTTCACAGGATTCACAGTGGTCGAAATGGTCTCCTGTAGTATTGAATACACCCATTAGCAAAGAATTAAAAATTGAAGAAAAATTGATACAAAGTAAGTGTTTCTTTAATTTATAGAATATCTGGTTATTGTATGACTTTTATTTTAGACCCAATGCCAGAGGGGGCAGCTGAAGAGCCATCACCACACAAACTGGGTAAGCTTTTTGAATATTATAGTGATATTGAACCAATTTAAATATTTTTTGTATCTTAGAAACCGCTTCTGAAACAGCAGAGCCATCAAGAAAACTGAAAATCGGTATAATTGAAGAATCACCTGCATGTAAGCATTTACTTAACAGTTAATTGTAGTCAATAATTTTTCATTCATTATTTAGTAACACAAAAAAGAAAATCTGCATGCCAGGCCTCAATTGCAAAAAAAGCCGAGATCAGAGGATAGTTGATAGTTGATTTGCAATTACAAATTTTGCAAGAAGAGCATCAACAGTAGAAGGAAAAACATCAATTAGAGATGGAAATTTTGAAAAAAACATTATTAAATTTAAATAAATGTTAATTTTATAAATACGTTTTTTGAAAGAGTTTCGTACTGTACTTATTTAATTTAGAAAGTAGATGGTATTACAACAAAATTATTAAATTTAAAAAGGGATTTGCTTAAAAGAACATACTTGCACAATATATTGAAATACCCTTTCAACTTACATACTCGTACATTACCTAATATTTATTTAACATAGGTATTAAAACACTGTGACCAAAATAAATTCCTGACATATATTCTGAGTATCAATGCTTAATTATAATTCACTTGTAGGAGATTGAAATAACCACAATTGATATAGAAATATAATTTTGAAAGAATAAATTGTAGTGAAATATAAATAAAACAAATATATCTATTTGTTCCATAAACATACTTTCATAGCAAATTAGAAAAATGATTGTTTATAAGTGACGACACTCTTGTAACATTGTTTACTATATAATTGTCTTCATTGTTATTATTAATAATATCCAAGTTTTCCACTTCCACCATAAAATAATTATTGAGTTCACCATCACCTTCGTCTATACATATACAGTAGAATCTCGAAACCATGAACACAAAAAATCCGAGACTGTTCACGTTATGGAATTTGTTGACGTTAGCGAGCAGATACTAAACATACACAGTTCTACTTATATACATATATACAGGGTTTTCAAACTTAAGTCGGCACTATCGCTATCTTCGTTATTATTGGAGCTACGAAGTCGCTTTAATAGGCAAACTAGTAGTATTTTTTTCGCTCATTACGATGGTGAAAACGGAATAAAAATTGAACATCGCTTTCGCGAGTTATGTCAAAAAGTTAAATTTTTTCAAGTGGAACACCCAGTATACAATATTCTCAATCGATAGGAAATTGAATTCTGAACAAATGGTGTCCTATGACCTTTTATCCTAATGTCAAAAATGACAAAGCTATTGATGATTTTTCAAATTCGTTAAGGTGGCTGATATTTCATAAACAAAATTCGTTTGTTTCATAAATGTCATCAGAATTATGATGTCAAATTGAAGTTTTGCTAGTGAACACTTTGCGTTTGTGTTTTTTGAGGACACAATGCCTTTCACGCATTCAGAAAAATGTGATATGGTGGAATGGTATATCGTTTGTCAAAAAAATAGCCACCGAGCGCGTGAACGTTATAGTGCGTTGTTTCCTATGCGTAATTTGCCAGATAGAAGGTACTTTTTGCTTTTGTATCGTAAATTTAGATCTAATGAAAATGTGTTCAAGAAAACTAGAACCAAGAAACAATTTATAATAAGTGAAGCAACGGAAATTAATGTGTTAGCTTACTTTGAAGCTCATCCTAATAATTCAATTAACGATTTCATGCAAGAAAGTGAACTATGTTTGGGAACTATTCATAATATTCTCAAAAAGTATAATTTTGTGCCGTACAAGTATCGACCTACACAGACGTTGGTACCAGGAGATCAAGAAAGGCGCATCCAGTTTTGTCAGTGGTTCATTAATAAAATGAGAACCGGTGATAATTTTTGGCGCTTAGTTCTTTGGAGTGACGAATCCACTTTCTCCAATAGGGGCATGTTCAACAGAAAGAACAGTCACTACTGGAGTCGCGAAAATCCGAAGCTATTCCGTCCTTGTAACCCGCAGAGACGTTTTAGTATTAATGTTTGGTGCGGTCTAATGGGCTCAACAATTGTAGGCCCTATATTTTATCAGGGCGCATTAACTGGTGAGCAGTATGCCGAAATGTTAACCGCCACACTTCGCGACTTCTTGGATGATCTGACTTTAATTGATAGACAGCAGATTTACTTCCAACAAGACGGAGCTCCTCCCCATAACGTTCGCCAGGTAGATATCCTATTACACGAATTTTTTAATGACAGATATTTATCAACCAACGGCCCTATCCGTATGCCTCCTTGATCACCAGACCTTACGCCGATGGATTTTTTCTTTTGGGGATATGTGAAGAGTGTGGTGTACAACAGGCAGTATTATAATCTTGACGATCTTCAGCAGAGTATCGTTCATGCTATCAATAATATTGATGGTAGAATCATTGCCAGAGCCACTAGGAGCGTTTACAAGCGGGCTCAAAAATGCTTGGAGTACGAGGGAGGTGTTTTTGAGCATCTAGTTTAAGTTTTGTTGTATTTTTTAAATATTTATAGGATTTATTATTATTACTATTATCATTACCTAAAATAAACAATATTTCATTGATATTCCCCTTGCTTTTTATTTCATTGCTAATACAAAGTTACAGCTAAGACAGCCACGAATTTGAAAAGTCATCAATAGCTTTGTCATTTTTGACATTAGCATAAAAGGTCATAGAGCACATTTTGTTCAGAATTCAATTTCCTATCGATTGAGGATATTTTATACTGGGTGTTCCATTTGAAAAAATTTAACTTTTTGACATAAGTCGCGAACGCGATGTTCAATTTTTATTCCGTTTTCACCGTCGTAATGAGGGAAAAAAATCCTGCTAGTTTGCCTATTTAACCGACTTCGTAGCTCCAATAATAACGAAGATAGCGATAGTGCCGACTTAAGTTTGAAAACCCTGTATATATCGTTCATTTAATAATATACAACATTACATAAAATAGCTAGTGATTTTTGATTGAATTTGTTTGCTAGAAATGCTGAGCAAAATTGCTTTCTCTTGCAACTGGATTGAAGAAATTTTTAAAGCATCTAGGCCGATTTGCTTTTCCAATTATGAGCGGCTTTAATTTGTTCGAGCCAGCTGCATTTGTACAACCGAGGAATGCAATTCTTTGTTTCGCAATTTTCATTCCCGAAGCGTTTTTTTCAGCAAGTGAAACATAGGTCCTATCAGGCAAAAGTTTCCAAAATAACCCAGTCTCGTCAGCATTATAGACTTGATGTTCATTTAAATCAAATTCCGCAATTATTTGTCTCAATTGTTGTTTAAAAGGATCCACTAGATGTGGTTGAGATGATCATTTTTCTCCGGTAAATTTCAAATGACGAATTCCGAAGCGTTTTTTAAAACGTTGGAGCCACCCATAACTGGCATTAAATTTATGTGTACATTGATGCACCTTATCATAAAAAATAAAGCTTTTTGCCAAATTATTTCAGCAGTAACCGGAATGTTTCTCTGGCGTTGTTTAAGAAACCATCTGTATAGAATTTTTTCCATTTTTGGATATTCCGCTACTCTTAATGTACATTTTTGCTAGATGTTGACGTACTAGCCAAAACAGCGATGATTTTTTTCTTTTTATTTTTAATTGAGCAAGCTGTTGATTTTGCTACGCCATACTTTTTTGAAATAGCCGTTACACTCAAACCTTTTTCATAATCTTCTATTAGTTTACAGTTAGTTTTTTCACAAAAAGACAAACACTTTTCATTCACTTTTGTCATATTACGACAGTTAACGTACCGCACAAGAGCATTCACCGAACACTGTGGCCTGCTTTTACATATTGCAGCATATCATACAGACAGGGAAACCCCCGATGACTTAAAAATTAAAACTATTCATTATTCACGTTTTCGAGTATGTTCCTTGTTCACACTACAGAGTATGCAATAGAAAATATTTTGTGTTCACGGTACTGGGATATTCACATAAACGAATTTTCACGTTAACGAGATCTTACTGTATTATGTAAAACAGCAGTTGCTATTATAATTGCCATCGATCTCTCTAATGAAACCCTCATTCCCAAGGACAAAATAGGAAATCGCCTTTTCCAAACACCAAACGTTCTTTCCACTACATTCCTTGTTCGAATTTGAGATTCATTAAAGAGATTCTCAGCTGGTGTATTTGGATGTAGTAGAGGGGTTATTAAGTAATTTCTAATTCCATAACCACTATCACCTAGTAACAAAGCATTACCCATTTCTCCTGCATCAAAGCGTGCCTTTATTCTACTATTATTGAATACAGTTTGGTCGTTTGCTCTTCCAGGTCATCGCATACAACTTGCACATTCCAAGAAAAGAATCCTTTACGGTTTCTATATTCCTCTGCGTTTGGACCACCAGGTGATTGTATTCTAACATGTGTACAGTCAATTGCACCTAATACATTTGGAAATCTTGCCTTTCTATAAAATCTAAGTTTTTGATCTTCCTTTTCCTCTCTAGTTTCAGGGAAGTGAATGAATCTATTTCGCTTACGGGCAATAGCAAACGTTACATTCTTTATACATTCACATGCTGTAGTTTTACTGACTCCACCAAAATCACCAGCGACTAATTGCAAAGACCCAGTCGCGTGAAACCTCAACGTGACGAACAATTTTGTAGCTGGAGACAATGCACTATTCCTGTTTGTTGGCGATTTAATTTCTCTTGTAGCAGAGTCAAACAAGTATTTTTCCTGAGGCGATACCGATTAAAAAATCCGATATCGTCCATATCTTCAAAGAAATTTATTCTGCAAATTTCAAAAACATACTTAACTACCAAGACACATAATTGCTATTATGCATACCTTGTTTTAAATCTTTTAGGTCGTCTGGTCCTCTCCTGTATTTCCATAAATTCTTCTTCATCCGATTCAAATATAGGTACGTTAAATAATTCCATCATAACGTCGATTAGATGTACCGTAAAACGCAATATAACAAATAAAATAACCTAACTAAACATAAAAACGAAGTTATCCCGCCTTTCAAAACTAATTTTAACCAACCAATCACGAAACAGAATAGAGATATTCCAATATTTATCTTCCACACAATGTAGGTATAGCGTATCCTGAGTTTATACCGTAAGTTATTCAATGCTATACTCCATTCAGTCTAAGAATAAAGCATTGGGAAAGATAGGGCTTAAAATAAACGTTTGTGATTGGTTGAAATCGAGTGTGCATTTACACCGGCAAAATAATCGCATTTAGCTCGTTCTGTCAAAAATTTGTTTACTGACAGTTTTGTTCAAAGATTTTGTCGATTTCCGTATTTTACATAGTTATTTGTTGTTAATATTCTTAAAAAATAGTTCTTCTTAGAACTCGCAAGTGAAATATTCATTTGTTAAGGTATTTTATCAATTTCGTTAACTTTCTTTTCGTATTCGCTAATATTCTATAGTATGGCGGAAGCAGTTTTACCAGGTCCTTCAAAAAATCGTAAAGGGAAACACATAAGATCTGGACAAAGGCAAATGGCTTATAATGTGTACATTAAGCATAAAGACAATATGTCTAAAACAGCTGCAGTCAATCAAACAGCAGAGGAAGTGGGTATTAATAGGAATACAATGTACTGCATTATTAAAGAAATGGAGTTATATGGAGTTCCAATTTCTCCTCCAAGAAAAAGAAATTATCGTCATACTTACAATAAATTGGATGAAGCACAAAAAAGTACAATTAGACGACATGTGCATTCCTTTTTCTTGAGGAATGAGTTACCAACTTGTTCAAAAATTTACGTAAATGTCAAAATATAATGATATCAGATATGTATATCCCTGCTATCCATCTGACAGTAAACATATGTTTTACTTGTTTTCAAAATACAAAGTTCATCGTGTGTAAACTGTGCTCATATTGTAGCGCCATCTACTCCATTCTTAGACTGAATGGAGTATAGACTTATCTAGCGTTTGTAGAACGACACTTTCAAGTTTATACTCCGTATAGTATTATACCAGCTTTATCTACGAGTTGTAGAACCGGCCCTTAATGAGGTAGATAAAGTCCCCGCCAAAAATAAGGGTTCACATTAATACAAAAGTTATTCTCACCACCACTGTCTTTGATATGAATACTTTACTTGAACCCTTACCACTTTGTACTATGTCGAGTATGGTTCCACATCATATTTCTTTCAATGTCGAGCTAGAGTCAACATTATAAAAACAATTTCTAAAATAGATTAATATGTTAAAATCTGTTTTTTCCTAATACTTTGTAATGCGTAAAGACTGAAACTGTCATGAGAGTGCTCTTACCTGAGAAGAAGAAAACGAAGGTTCAAGTATTCAGCCACACTCGACAATAAAATATCCACAAGATTCAATAACAAATATTTTGACGCCCGAGAAAAAAAAATGAGGTGTGGCCACCACACGACTTTCTTATACGTATGAGCGTTTCAAATCATACAATTTTAAAAATTATTTTATACAAAAACTATCCAAAATCCTATTTTAAGTATTTCCAGTCTCCTAATAAATCTCTAGAGGATACATACTTTGTGAGATATTTGCAAAAAGAATGCTACTCGCTAAGAGAAAAGTATTACTTCCGGTCCGAATTTTGAATTTTCATTTATACAAAAAATATTCCAAATACAACTCTAAATACTTTTGTACTCTTGACAAATATATATAGAATGCATAATTTACGAAATATTTGCAAAAGTCGCTATCCGATAAGAATAAAAGTGTTACTTCCGGTCCGAATTTTGAAATTTTTTTTACACAAAAGGTATTGAATATTAAGTTCTAAATTCTTTTATACTCGTAACGTATCTGTCTAAAAAGCATGACTTGCGAAATATTCGCAAAAAACTGATTTTCGATAAGAGTAAAAGGCCTACTTCCGGTAGGAATTTCGAAAAACTTTTTTAATAAAATTCTTCTCAAATTTAATTTTGAGTATATATGAATTCTTTACAAATTTGTTTAAACTTAGTAGTTGACGAATAATTGGCAAAATTCGATTTTTTCACTGAAGTAAACTACTACTACCGGTCTGCCGATTTCACTGAAAATCTAATCAGATCTCAAGAGGGAGATTATATTCGTAAATATAAAATTTGGAATTGATATCTATAGCGGTTTGACCGCTATCGTGGTCACACACACAGAGAGAGACAAACACACACAGAGAGAGAGAGAGAGAGAAACACACACAGAGAGAGAGAGACATTTTTTAAAAACCACTTTTTCGGTATCAGGGGACTTCCAAAAGTGGACATCTGCAAAAATCTCGAGGTCGAAAATTTTCATCAACACAATACTACTTATAAGAAAGTAAAAACAAAAATCGACCGTAACATAATGAGATTTTGTTAAGAGGCCTCTGTATGGTTCAATAGCATATGCATTTACATGTAAATGAGCGCCAAAATATCTCATTATCCAACGAACCTGCACAAAATGTATTGTAAGATTTCAAAAATATACATTATTAGGTATAATTCACCCGGAGCTTTTTTTAATATTCAGTCTCGTTTAATGACAATTAGATATCAAAGTGGAACGGTAATCAGCATAATCAATGTCCCATTTGAGTCTCCTTTTACCACCTTATAAATAAGTAAAAACAAATTTGCTCCGGTCAGATTATAGATTTATAAATGAACAACAAAAACATGTAAGATGAATAAAAAATAATATGCCTACCTCGTTTTTTTGGCGCTCCAGAAATGTGAATTTTGTCACTGTACAGTGGCGCCTTCTGCCGGGCAATTGTACAATATGTAGAGAAATGAGATGGAGATAGATGGTGCGTTCTTCCACTGTACGTATCGTCAGAAATTGTACCAGAGTGGTAGACGCAAGGTCAAAAGAGTAATTTACGACCTAGCAAAAAATTACTCTCAAACGATCCGGTATTTGGACAGTTATAAAAAGATTTCAAGTAAACCAGAAAATGGTCGGAAAGGATATCTTTTATTTTAAAAATTTTACCAAAATACTTTTCATATTATGGTAAATAAAAAACAGACATAAATAGGACTTATTATTTTACAGATGTAGTTACATAATAATGAATAAACATTAAACTTTAAATAATTTATATATAATAATAAAACAGTGAATTTCGATTCAATACATGATATTATAGTACAGTCAATCTGTATTTTTATTGGAAAAAAATATGCGAGACTATTTTATTTGATAAATCGTGAGTGGGGCATGCGACGACTCTAAAACCTAAAAGTTGGAACCCCCCTCCTTGTGAGTTTTTGGTAATTCCAAAAAGTTTTTGAATAGATTTTCCACGTAAATGGTTGGTCGAAAAAAAAATTTTTTTAACAAAAATTGAAGAGGACAATATTATCTACAAATTATCTAATGTGACGATGAATACTGTGCGCTGAAGCCGTGGGACAGGTCATCTTCATGGCATTGTACGGTGGTGCCACTTGCAAGTACACACTGTCTCAACTTCGCTTCAAGGAATTCACGCAATTCGCGACCAAGAGCAAAGTGAATCTCTCTTATTTACCGCCTTCGCCCGATGCATTGGTTGAGCAATGGATCCCTTGGATTGGGGACTTCTCGAACGTTGTTTCCATGGAATATGTGTTCATTTGGTTGTTCAATAATTTCCGAAGTAGGCAAAACCGAAGTAACTGCAAAATTGTTTTTTAACATACTATTACACCAATAGAATCTTGTCCCTTTCGCTCACGAAAAATAGTACACTATAATATAATAATATAATAACAGTATAATAATAATAATAATAATGTATATTTACTCATCTATAATTATTAACATTATATTAATTACAGATTATCGTCACATCTGAGTAATCTTGTGGTAATTATCACATTTGTCATAAAATATCAAATTAATTTAAATTAAAGTGTATATATAACAAAATCACCGTATCAACAATTTGACAAACAACGATATAAACAAATAATAATAAATGATGATGAATGTTATATACTTCAGCAGCTAGCGTTAACTGCCAGAAAATCTTCGACGCCGTAGTACTTCCTCTCCATCAGCAGCTCTTTGACCCTTTCCTTGAACTCGTCAGGTGGGAGGTCTTTAAGTTCTTCCTTCAAGTGGGTCTTAGATGCTTTCTACTTCGTGTGTTGTACCCATGGCTGTTTCCATTTGGATGAAATGTGTGTTTGTTGGTAGCCTTTTTTTGCAGTAGAAATATTCTATTTGCATCAGCCGCCTGTCCCCCAGAAGAGAGTTCCATAACTTAGAAGAGAATGAAAATACGAACAGTACCCCACCTTCGCAGATTCGTATGTGCATACATGTCTCAGTCTTCTTATGGTGAATACCGCAGACGTCAGTCTACCAGCTAGGCTATTTATGTGTCCCCACCTCAGACTGGAGTCCATTATCAGACCCAAAAATTTGGCTTTTTCCCGATCTTCTGTTGTTTTCGTGGAAAATTTCTTGTTTTGTATTTTGTTCGGGTTCATCTTCAGCTGATTTGCCGCAAATCAGCCCTCTGCTTTTTGGATGGCAGCTGCAGATTTTGCTTTTAGCTCTTCGAGTTCTTTCCCCCTTACTAACAACGAGGTATCATCCGCATATAGACACAAGTCCGTGCCTGGGACACTACAGGGCAGGTCATTCATATATATAATGAATATTTTCGGTCCAAGAATTAGCGAGACATGGATGCGCTTCTAACTATTTTGGGTATTCTCTGGAAGCCGTACGCTTCAAAATAATTTCTTGTATAGATACGAAGTGCTGGTATACTTGCGTGTGCGGGTATTCCGTAATACAAAAAATTCTTAATTACTCACTCTACGACAGATTCCGGAAATTCGAAAAATTCACGCACATGTCGTTTTAGTTTCACTCTTGGGTGTGTGTGTTTTTCGAAAATCGGAATTCTGACGGTTGTTCCAGGTTGTTCTAGGTTTATTCTCAATTGTTCAAAAGTATTTCAAAAAATAAATTATAATTGGCCGAGAAAATGGCAAAAACAATTTTTTGCCAGCGCCCCTTTTTTCGAAAATCAAAATTCTGACGGTCGTTCTAGGTTATCCTAGGTTTGTTTTAGATTGTTCCAAAGTATTTCAAATAAAAAATCATAATTGGCTGAGTTAATAGGAAAAAAACGATATTCTTACAGCCCCCCTTTTTGCGAAAATTGAACTCTGACGGTTGTTCCATGTAGTTCTAGGTTTGTTCTAAATATTTTTCTAATGCCTTAAAACCGTATCTATTATAGGTATATCAAAGGATATTGCAAAAAAAAAGAAATCCAAAAGTGAGAAGTTAAACCCCCTTTTTTCGAAAATCTAAATTCTGACAGTTGTATCAGGTTTGTTCTAAATTGTTCCAACGTATTTCAAAGAAAAAGTCGAAATTGGCAAAGATAATAGGAAAAAACGATTTTGCAAGAGGCGGAATGACTTGCACTTTCTGCACATTACAGTGTTCAACGAAGTTTTTGTATGATGCAGTTCTATAACAATACTCTATCTAATATAAGCAGGAAATATTAAATATATATTTTCTCAAATAATATAATGTTCTATTATTACAAAACGATATTGTTACCAAATACTGATAAACTATTACAAAGAAAAAATCAAAACTGGCTGAGATAATAAGAAAAATCGATATTTTTTCAGTCCCCTTTTCTTAAAAATCCAAATTCTGGCAGTTCCAAAGTAATAATAATAAATAAATAAATAAAGAATAAAATTAAAATCAAACAAAATCCGGCTATGCGCTCTCTCTCTCTACGCACAATTCGCACGTGTACAGATGCCTCTTAAGCGAAAAATTTCATAACCTATTTGGTAATAATCTTTAAAATCACATTGTATAAATATGCAATATGATTTGATTATACCGAGCCCAGTTAACACCTAATTTATTACTGTTGTTGAGATTAGACTGACTTGACGTTTATTTTGTCTATTCTACATTTTTACTTTCTTATACGTAGTATAAGGAAGTATTGTGATGATGAAAATTTTCGACCTCGAGATTTTTGCAGATGTACACGTTTTGAAGTCCCCTGATACCGAAAAAGTGGTTTTTAAAAAATGTCTGTATGTGTGTCTGTCTGTGACCACGATAGCGGTCAAACCGCTACAGATATCAATTCCAAATTTTGTATTTACGAATATAATCTCCCTCTTGAGAACTGATTAGATTTTGAGCAAAATCGGCAGACCGGAAGTAGTAGTTTACTTCAGTGAAAAAATCGAAATTTGCAAATATTTCGTCAATTACTAAGTTTAGACTAATTTATAAAGAATTCATAAGTATTTAGAACTTAATTTCCAAGTACGTTACGAGTATAAAAGTATTTAGAACCTAATTTTCAATATCTTTTGTATAAAAAAAATTTCAAAATTCGGACCGGAAGTATCACTTTTACTCTTACCGAATAACGATTTTTGGCAAATATGTCGTAAATTATGCATTATATATATATATATATATATATTTATGAAGAGTACAAAAGTATTTAGAGTTGGATTTGGAATATTTTTTGTATAAATGAAATTTCAAAATTCGGACCGGAAGTAACACTTTCATACGTATAAGAAAGTCGTGGGGTGGCTACACCTCATTTTTTTCTACTCAAATTATTCTATTACTACACATATTCAAGTCGTTTCATTTAATGCGTGCTACATATTTACTGAGGTATATTCTGGAAGCTACAGAATACACCAACAAGAACTATATGTAGTGGCTTCAATGGAAAAACATGTATGTTGTGGTCATTTAGTTCTTAAGCTCGTTTTACATCCATCAATTTTAAGTTCAATTTCTAGAACTTGGCGGAGTACATGCAAAATTAACGGCAATTTGGGTTTTACATCTGTAAATTTCTAGTTCAATTTTAAGTTCAATTTCTAGTTCAATTTCTAGTTCAATTTCTAGTTCGATTTTAAGGAGCTACCCATAGCGTTTACATATGTGATTTCCAAGTTCAATTTAAAGCAGTTGAAATTGATGAAATAGAACATGTTCTATTTTTCTTCAATTTACCTTCAAGTTTTTAGTAACTTTTAACTTGTGTAGAGAATTTTAATAATGAGGTTATTGTGTTTGGTCATTCTGTGCAGATTTTATGGTTATGTCCGAGAACTCTGTGGAATGTTCTATTATTTTTATTATTTATATATGGTTATATTATTGTCATTAGTTATTACTGTTTATTGTATCTTTGCATTGAGACGAATATCCATCTAGATATTTATTTTCTTTTACTACTACTACTACATTTATAAAAATAAATATGCCATTCATCTTTGAAAGAAATGCACCAATGATCTGATATCTTTATATGAGCAACATACTAACTTGTACATGGTAAGTACATCATTGTACAGAAACAAGAATGCAAGACTGGACTCTTTTAAAAGTATTGCCGATGAATTATACAGGTAAAATTCAGTAAGTAGGATAGTGCCGAATGGAATCTATTTCATTAAATATCGATTTATCTATATATGGAATTGTTTGTTGTACAGATTATTAAATAGTACTACTATCACACTGACTGATGTGAATAAAAAAAATAATAAGCTAAGAACGCAATATTTTCATGAAAAAAATAAAAAAGAGTGAAGTGGTGTCGGAAGTGATGCGATATATGTTCCAAGTTGGTGGTGTTTCAGTGTGTTAGCATTTCTCAGCAATTCTGCACCTATTAGAAAAAGTGAAAGCAACCGAAGAAGTGGAAGCTCAAGAAGATATAAATTTTCTAAAAGTTGTTCTTCTTTTTATTGAATTTGGAGTTACTGTATGATGGTCCTATTGAAGACATTGATTGGTATTCGTATAATATCCCAAAGGAAAGTAGATCAGAGGTGTCTTCTCCTTTTACAAAAACCCCATCTACAAGTGCTAAAAGAAAGAGACGTCATGTGCTGCAGGACAATAATGAATTATTAATTAGTGAATGCAGTAGCTGCTCTTAACAGTAAAAAAAAAAGTAGAACCTGACCATTTGTAAGCTTTCAGGTAGAATGTATTAGTTATATTATTTATGGTGTTTGTTGAATTGTACTTGTAGAATGGTATCATCAGAGTTATGGCGAGTAAAAAACCCAAAAGTGTGTATAATATAAAACTAAGGATTCTAAGTTTAATATATGAAGAAATAAGAAACCAATAACTCAGAAAATAAACTTTAATACTATTGTAAATATTATTAAAAATTAGGATATTTTATCATGAATGTAAACAAAAAGTAAGGCATACCATGATATTTAAGAAAGGTGACATTTTGCTGTGTTTATACAGAGATATTCAAAACATTGTCTTATCTTATTTCAAAGATGTGACATACTAAGTATGTTCTGCCTTTTCTACTAATTGCTTTGAGAAATGTCGATAAGTAAGAATCTCCAACTTGACGCTTTCACTTTTCTTGCAGTTACTATTCATTTCTTTTATTAGTGACATTCAAAACCTGCATCTTTTGAAGACAAATAAAATAAAACTGATTTGTCTCGCGTCTGGCAGTATGAATTGCTGTTATCATGCAAGAAGAAATCCAATGTAATGTACAGGGTGCGGCAAAACTGTCTCCCTATTTTCAATACGGTCTCGTAAAGCCAGGCGGCGTCGCAGAAGAGTGGGGATAGCGTAAGTGCAAGCGGCAAGGTAAACAGTTTTAGCTTGAAACGGCTTTAGTCTGAAACATCATGTGGACCAACGCACAGCGCGCTTTCGCCGTGGAAGTGTACATCCGCGAAAATGAGTCCGTCATCGCTGCGCAACGAGCGTTCCGCATCAGATTTCAAATTCCTCGTAATCGACAAGTCCCGGACAGAAAATCAATTGTTTTGTGGGTACAGAACTTTAGAGAAACTGGATCTGTTATCAAGAAAGGAGGTGGACGTCCACGGACAGCTCGAACAAACGAAAATATCGAGATAGTGAGGCGCTCAGTGGAACAATCGAGTTGCTGCATGTGAAGAAATGCTTGAAAATTTACCTCAGGAGGCGGTTTTCTTTAGTGACGAGGCACATTTTTACTTGTCTGGTAGTGTAAACAAGCAAAACTTCCGTTATTGGAGTGCCGATAATCCGAGAGTGATACATGAAAAGCCTTTGCATTGTGAGAAAGTCACTGTTTGGTGCGCCGTGTCAGAAATGGGGATAATCGGACCTTACTTTTTTGAAGAAGGAAATCGGGCAGCTACCGTCAATTCAGAACGCTACATAGCGATGATTCAAAAATTTTTCGCCCCAGCTCTTACAGAACTTAATGTGCAGAATGCCTGGTTTCAACAAGATGGGGCGACAGCCCACACATCCCGAGCATCATTGCAACTCTTAAGGGAAATGTTCCCCGGACGATTGATCTCCCTGAGAGGTGACATTCCATGGCCCGCACGTTCCCCAGACTTGACGCCTTGCGATTTTTTTTTGTGGGGTTACCTTAAAGGTCAAGTCTTCAAACACCGTCCACGGACCGTAAGAGAACTGAAGGACGTCATGCGTTTGGAAAGTCGGCGAATACCGCAAGAAATGCTTGTCAGGGTTATGCAAAACTTCAGAAATCGCTTGCGACAGTGCCGCGATAATGGTGGACAGCACTTGGCTGATATTCTTTTCAAAACCACATAAAATAAAACTGTTTTGTAGTTGCTTTCAAGTTATTAAAATAAAATATTTGTTTTTCCAATAATACTTTTTTTATTAAGCTTTAAAAATAGGGAGACAGATATGCCGCACCCTGTATAATCATATGTACCGATACATTTAGAATATTAGTCTAATAATGCTGCACATGCTTAAAGTGTGTTATATATTAATGAGGCAGGGTAGAAAGTCATTTTGAATCTTTCTGTATTTAGGTGTACCTCAACATAAAGTACGCTTTAATGTTTAATACCATACATCTCATTAAAAGTAGTCCTTAATAAAGTGGTAGTTAGTTTTTTGTGACATAGAAAATCCTATTGTACATGGGCTACTGCTACCGGATCTACGTCGCATTAAGATAACGGATGAATTAGGAAATGAAACGGAGAATCGCAATAGGGGTTGTTAAACAGGATAACGCAGGGCCGAGCTAACTCTGTCGCAGACGGCGTGACGGTTCAGGAAAATAAGAACACCTAAAAGTAGAGCGTCGGTCGGCAACGACGCTAGCGACGATTGTCCGGGCACCAGGACACTTTGCTATCTACAGATAACCTACCTGCGCCTCCTACGAACTACCACTGGCTGTGTCCCTCCAGTAGGATACCTATTGAACACCCTGTATATTTGAAGCACCTAAACTTATGTACGTGCTTGTCACAATAATATTCAAGATAAGCAGAGGTAAAAGAAATAAAAGATAAGGTATTCGTAGTATAACAAAATTTAATTAAATCTTAACGAGTTGGAAGTAATTATTCAAAATAAATGAAGCAGATTAAGAAAGACAGGTAATTTACATAATAAAGGTCGCGAATCTGACTGAACAGTTGAAATGTATATATATAAAAAAAAGTTAGCAAGCGTTGAATGAAAATTAAATTTAAGTAACAAGAAATGAAATTAGACAGTTGCTAAAATATAAACAAAGCGTTAGGTAACGTTTATAAAATTTAAAAAAACACAAGTCTTAATAATTGAACAAAACTCTGCGCTTCAGCAGAAGTTGGTCGGTTGCCGAAACGTTTCTTCACCTCACATTGGGTATACAAGTGTTTTCAGAGACTCGCCACAACGGCAATGTCAATACAAAGGTGTAAATAAATATTTTATAAGCGCAAGAAAGATTAATATGTCAGTATAAAGACTTAGCCTAAAGTGTGGAAAATTCGCTTAATTATAAAAAAAAAGGGTTTGCATACATGAACTAAATTAAATTAATTGAAGGTTATTGTTTAGCAAAGTCAAAAGTTAAGGGTAAAATTTAGAAAAGAAATTTCATAAAAATACAATAAAACCCTGAGCTGCGAGAACCAAAGCTTGCTACTACAGAAATGAATTTATCTAGCTCAGGTATATTAATTGATCAACGAAAGGCAAAATTACAATCTTACAGCAAAGTTAAACGAGCAAAATTATTAACAAATTTTAGTTTTTTTTCCTTATGAGCAACACATCATATAACATACAATTATTGTATCGGAAGAGAAAACACTAGGTATATTACTAATTAAATAACATCTGTCCAAAGGAAAAGTGATATTATAATGTATTTACTAGAATTAATCTTAATTAAATATTTGCCTCAATATAGGTCTACAGAAATACGGTAGTGACAAAATCAAAATTCTGGTCAATCTGATAATTACAAAATCAATAAAATAATAACGGTAATTTAATAAGGATTAATTGTGACCTCGCAGTTGACTAAGAGGTGCGATAGTTGATAAACCACTCAAAATTCTTGGTCATAAACTAGGCAAACTGAAGTCTTGCTCACAGACGTAAAGTCGTCGAAAATTGGACGTAAAATATATAAAAGGTAAAATTACAACCTTAGCTGGCAAGATGGTTGCCGGAAAGACGCTGCGGAAAACCAAAATGGCGGCGACTCCCTTGTTGGAAAAATTCCACTTAACAGGTGGGCTGGCTGTTGGAAAAAAAAAACCACTGATGTGGGCGATATCCCCAAAAATAAGACTTCGGAGGGCTTAAATGGCCGTCAAAGGAATCCTAACAGCTTCTGAGGGCTTTAGCGCCCGACATAAGAATCCTATTAAAATTTAGAGAGAAAAAAAAACCAAAGATAAAATCCCGGAAATTTAACACAGAGTTTTGAGAACTTACCCCAATTATGAAGGATAATGGAGATTCCACGGTAAACGACTTACAAGTCACACATAGCACGAAAATAATTCAAACTCCACCACGTGGCATACGTAAATTTAGATAGCGGTATTGCGATAAAAATAATTTACGATAAAACACCTAATTAAGGTATAGGTACTTAAACTTATTTCATTAAAGCCGCCGAAGCGTTAGTCTAACTTAAGACATAGTGATAAATTCACCAAAAGAAAATAAGCATATCGTGCCCATGCACTTATAACAAGCTGGACTTCGAAAGTGGCTCAGCCGTGACCTTTACGGTAGATACGTTACAACCCAAGAACACGCACGCTCAATGCATCGCACTGGAAAGGATTCAGACTAAGGGCGGGAGTTCTCAAATAAACATAATAAACACACAACTAATCTGACAATAACGGAAGACGACATCGTGACTTAAACACAATTAAACGTAACCCTACACATATCTTAGACGGAAGAACATAAGCGAAATACTCAACAATTGTAAATAGGAAATATAAAGTCGACCGCACGAGAGGGTATTTCATGCTGGACGTTGGCAATCCGTGTGCAGATAGATCTGTACTACATAGCCGATAGGTATGACAGAAATAAACAAACAATCTTCCACACGTAGTTTCTATTTTTATTAGGCGAAAGGACAGAATCTCTGCAGGTAAATAACGAAATATCAAAGCTTTAATATCAAAACGCTGCAAAAAGACGGTAGAGAGACCGATCTTAAACTTATGTTACAGAGAAATTACGATCCTAACCCCTACGATGGTTCTGGGGACGGATTAACAGAAGTTCCTAATACTAGAATATCGAAGATAGACCAGCAAGTGATCGGCAACAATTAATAGTATGCCCTCTACTCCAAGCATTTCTTTAATTAATACTCCTTACCTTTTTTTTAGACGGACGTCTGCGAAGGAAAAGGAAAATAACAATAATACTCGGGCCTGCTCGAGAACTGCGTTTAGCAATACGCAAAACATGTGAAACAGTTAACACAAAAACTTGACTATCGTCTCAAGGCGTTTACAAACCACAATAAATGCATTAGGTAGGGATCGGACGTAATGAATAAGTAGATATTCTTTTAAGAAAACTTACGCAAGGCGTAAAAGTAATTGCAACTGCGGAAAATACGAAACTACAGGTAGGTTAGAATAAGCTAGAACTAAGATAATTAGAGTTAGTTACTCAGACATAGAGGCTTACACAAAAACAGGGTGTAAATGCCCGATCTTACACAAAATATATCTGTCATATTCGCGGTACATGGTTTAGAGCGGTGAGGGCTCAATAGTAGGTTTAATACCCACGGAAGCATACGGCAGGCAGTCTTAGTAACCGGTGCAACATACAATGTACAGGGTACGCTCAAAAAGTCACGAACTTTATACAAAATTCCACGTATTTAGACAAAGGCACCCAATCTTTCGAGAACTATAAACAAAGTAAATTTACAACGTAACACTACATATTAAAGGCTTAAATGACTGACGCTTTATGAGTTTTGAATAAGTTAATTGTTAATGTTGCATTTTCTAGTAACTTTTAACGGTATTTGTGTGTAGTATTCGTTGAAATGTAAATAACATATAACAATTATTTACAATCAAACTTGTTCATCTTATCAATTGGTAGTTGTGTTTATAAGATATATTACTGTTCAACAAAAATTTCTTGGATACAGCCTTGCTGAATAATGTAATCTAATTGGTTTGGATTCTTTGGTGTGGTGGTTTAATGTTGGGTAACACTGTAGTGGCAATAATACGTGCAAGCACATTTGTTATTACACATTATATTCCATAAGCCATTACTGAATGTATTTTCTATAATAACGCTAATTCCAATATGAGACTCAGTCCTGTTCGTATATTCAAAAGTGATACACGTATTACAGGTGTTTTTCTTATTTCTTGTACTTTAGACTCTTCGCGAAGCGGTTTACTTGTTTGTTTTTGTTTTTCGGGTGTGGGAAACATTAATAAGACAATAAGGCAGTGCCCATTTGTATTAAAAATGCCACCCCCTGCCAGGGGAGGTATAAGGCACGGGAATTTAATCATAGACGAGGGAGATTTAGATAGGATGGACGTGACAACGCAGGGAAAAGAGACACCAGATATAGGAAATAATGTGCCGAAGACAGACGGAAACACATCTGGTACCACTGAGAAAGAAACAGATACTGTTTCCAAAAAAGAAAACAAGTTTTTTAATCTACAACAAGATAAGTATTACAATTTACAAAACATTTATGTTTATGTAGAGAAAATAAACAATCAAAATCTAGGTAGACTGCATCCTATGTACGTGGGACATATTTTGCATAATAAATTAAAATTAAAAAATAACATAATATCGATTGAGAAGGTAGGCTTAAATCGTGTTAAGGTGGGTGTTAAAAACTTAAAAGACGCAAATGATTTAGTGAGCAATAGTAATTTGTTAGCAGAAAATTTGAAAGCTTTTATTCCGGATAATTTAATATCCAGAAAGGGAATAATACGGGATGTTGATACACTTTTTGACGAAAATTATTTAAAAGGCAATTTGATTTCTAATACAAATATTTTAGAAGTTACCAGGCTTAAGCGAAAAGTTGCGGGCGAGGGCGAAATGAAATTGGTACTCAGGCAAATGGTAGTGTTAACATTTGAAGGAAATTTATTACCTAGTCATGTGATTATAAACAGTGTTATTTTTCGTGTAGAACCGTATATACAACGAGTAATCCAATGTTTTAAATGTCTTAGATACGGTCACATTGCTAGACAGTGTCGTGGAACAAAAACTTTATGTACGAAATGTGGGTTACAAAAAGAAACAGAGCATACTTGCAGTGTAATGCATTGCATTTTTTGTAAAGTCAGCTCTCACAACACGGTATCCAAAACTTGTCCATATTATATCAAACAGCAAGAAATTAAAAAACATATGGCAACTAGCAATATGACTTTTGCGGAAGCTAGAAGCACTCTTGATAATTCAGCTGCTAAAGTAGTGACAACTCAAAATCGCTTCAATGTGTTCAATAATCTGAATGATGAGAGTGTCTTTCCTATGCTCTCGGCAAATTATAATAGAGTTAAGACTAACCCAAGTACAACATTATCACAACCTATATTAAGACATAATGAATTAAACAAATCGTCTGTTAAAAAACGAAAAACTTGTTCTCCACCCATGCTTTCTTCCCAACCACCGCTAATGTTCCCCTTTGTAATGGGGCCATCGCAACCAATAACTAAGAACCCATATAGTCCCAACTTCGATGAAAGAAAGAATAAAGAAAAAAAAGAAATGATTAAATCATTTATAAATTTATTTAATGAATTTTATTCAAGTGCTCAAAGTACTCAAAGTTTAGAAAGTTGTATTAGTAAATTAGAGGATAAAATTAGTAGCATGCTACAAAGCTATTTAGAATAACATTCACCAAAACAAATACAATAAAAATTATGCAGTGGAACGCACGTTCTGCTATTGCAAACAAAGAGAGCTTAAAAAAGTTCTTGAGTGAGGAAAACATTGATATTGCTTTAATAAGCGAAACATGGTTTAAGCCAGGTCATTCGGTTTTATTTAGTGGTTATAATATTGTGAGGCAAGATAGGAATGATGGTAAGGCGGGTGTAGCAATCTTTATAAAAAAATCAATTGCTTATAAAGAAATTAAGATGAGTGATAATTTTAACTCCGATATATTAGTTTGTGGTATTCAGATTACGCAAATTTCGCCAAATCTTAGTCTTTTATCCCTTTATAGACCACCAAATGTTAGATCTAGTAATAGAGATTGGACTAATATATTTTCAAATGTTCAACCTCCGGCTATTATTGGAGGTGACTTTAATGCTCACAATCGTTCATGGGGCTGTCCACGTAACGATAATATAGGCGATCAATTAATACATTTCTTTGACTACGAAAACCTAGTTATTTTAAATGACGGTTCAGAAACTTTAATGACTTCTCCAAACTGCCAAAAATCGGCAATAGATATAACAGTAGCCACATCGGAAATTTCTTCTAGATTGTCTTGGTGGACATACGCTGATACACTTGGTTCTAATCACTATCCTATTGGGCTTCAGCTGGATGCAATAAACAGTAACTCAGATGTTATATACCCGAGAAGTAAATGGAATGTGAATAAAGCTAACTGGAAAAAGTATTCTGAAGTTTGCAATTATCTGTTTAGTCACAATACACCCCTCAACAGTGCAAAAGATAAGTTGAATTTTTTTTTAAAAAACATTAACGAAGCTGCTGCCGTATCAATACCTATTAATAAGCCTACCAAATATAGAAATAAATTACCACCGCCATGGTGGGATGGTGACTGCATGGAGGCAGTTGAAAACAGGAAATTGGCTTTAAGGGACTATAAATTAAATGGTACATGGGATAATTTCATCAAATGTAAAGAAATAATGGCTAAAACTAAAAAACTATTCAAATTCAAAGCGAGGAAAAGCTGGAAAGAATATTGCGCAAAATTAAGTCACACTACGCCATCTCAAGAACTATGGAGGCAATCCAAGTTTATGCGAAGAATAACAACCAAAGGTTCAAGAAAACCTAATAACTATGAGTGGGTTGAAGAGTTTCTGGTCAGTATTACACCACCATCGGTAGATTATGCTACTGAGACTATTCCTGAGTCAAACCAACGTTGTTTCCTATCGGAACCCTTCCGTATAGAGGAGTTAAAGCGGCCATTCCTAAGGCAAAGAGTACCTCACCGGGACATGATCAAATAAAATATCCAATGATAACCTTTTTACCTGATAAAGCAAAAACATATTTGATAGAGATTTTTAATGATGTTTGGGTTAAAGCGGAAGCTATGGAAGACTGGAAAACAATTGTGGTAGTACCAATACTTAAACCGAACAAAGATCCGAACATAGCAGACTCATACCGTCCTATATCCCTTTTTTCTTGCATATTTAAAATACTGGAACGGATAATCAAGTCACGCTTAGAATGGTGGTTTACAACACTAGGTCAACTGCCTAGTGGTCAGTATGGATTTAAGAAATCATGTGGTACAATGGACGCACTTGCTTCTATAGTAACTGATATACAGTGTTGTTATTCAAAAAATGAATACATGTGTGCAGCTTTTCTCGACTTCAAAGGTGCATATGATTCGGTAGATCTACTGATTTTAAAAGGTAAACTTGTCAAATTGGGATTCCCACCTTTCGTTGCGCATGTCTTGGTTAGTTTCTACCAAAGTCGATCTGTCTACGTACGAAGTCTAGACAATGGCATGGTTGGCCCACGAATAACAAGCAAAGGATTACCTCAGGGCTCTGTACTAAGCCCTATGTTGTTTAATATATATACTGCTGACTTTCATTTTGAATACCCTCTCTCAAAAATAATACAATACGCAGATGACTTCTGTGTATACGTTCAACACAGAAACATCGATCGATGTGAAAAGGTAATGAGTTACGTGATGGATTTAATTGACAAGTGGTGTTTAAACAATGGGTTACAGCTATCAGTAGAAAAAACAAAAATTACTTTCTTCACCAGGCACAACATGAGTAATATAAATTCAATAACATTAGGAGGCCGGAAACTACGCATTTCCAACCAAGTTAAATACTTAGGCATGATTTTAGACAGGAAACTCAATTGGAATCAGCATATTGAATATATGATTAATAGATGCAACAAAGGATTGAATTTCTTTCGAATGGTAACTAGAACATGGTGGGGCGCAGAACCCAACACTTGTTTACTTTTTTATAAGGCATATTTAAAGTCAATCATAGACTACGGAGCTATCCTTTATGGATCAGCAAGTAGATCCTCGCTTAAAAAGGTAGATGTAATTCAAAATAAAGCACTGAGGATGTGCCTAGGGGCAATGTGTTCTACACCAATTGAGGCACTACACGCTGAAGCGATGGAGCCGACCTTATTCCTGAGGCGAAAATTTCTCGCTGAGAAATTTGTACTATAGAGCATAGGCAAAAATCAACAACTCATATCTAGTATTTGTAAACTCAATAGTTACGATCTAACGCATACATATTGGAGCAAAAAGCCCTCTCCACTTTTATGTGCTGCATTCAGAGATACTTCCTCATTGCATGATCGGATTTGGCAACAGAAACAAACCTCAGATTGTTAGTTTGATCTATTCAATCAAATTGATGTTACCTATCCTACCTTTACAGAGATACCACTCATCAACAATAATGAATTACGATTGTTGTTGAATCCTCTTAAAACACATATATACTGTGACGCATCCAAAACGCAGGACGGGGTTGGTTGTGCGTTTATTGAGGCACTTACAAAAGATACACGACAATATAAGTTACCTGATGATACAAGTGTCTTCTCAGCAGAAGCTTACGCCATTCTTTATGCCCTTGAATACATTAGCATCCATGAAATAAAAACGGTTACGATTCTGTCAGACTCTCGATCTGTACTGCAGGCATTGGCATCATCACTTCAACCAGGACAAAGAATAAATAATATAATTGAACAGGTAAAATCTAAATTAGTCAAGTTAACGAAGGAAAATATATCTATAAACTTTGTGTGGGTCAAGGCTCATGTGGGCATCGAATATAATGAAGCCGCAGACAGTTTAGCTAAAGATAGCTGTAAACTTGGCCATTTAGCAGAGGAAAACATTACATTGGAAGATGCCATATGTATTGCCAAAGAAAGACAAAGATCAAGGTGGAAACTCCAGTGGAAAAAATATACAACAACCTCTCAGTCCAGATATGCAGCAATACACCCTGAGTTACCTAATAGCGTGTGGTTTACTAGCTATAATATTCCACGAAAATATATTTCGATCATTAGTCGATTAAAGTTTGGACATGGATGCTACCCAATGCACTTAGCAAAACTAAAAATTATTGATGATAATAAATGTGCTATCTGCAATACCGAAAGCGACCTGGACCATATCATTTTTGATTGTAAGAAACACTATCAAGATTGCCGGAAAGTTTATGATGATATAGCTGCACTAAACGTAGAAAGACCATTTAATCTTCAACATGTGCTAACCCTGAAGAGGAGAGACGTATTAGACTGTCTAATAATTTTCTTTAGTGAAACAGGAGAAAAAATTTAGCTTCGATCCTATATCTGTAATACCTTTGTTGGAAAATCCTGTCTATCCACGGCTCAGTTTTGTTTGTCTGATAAAGCCGCCTTGATGAGCCTCTAGGCGTGAAAAGTGTTTTTGTCCAAACCTTGTGGCATCTTCAAAGTCATTTCTTTTGTAGTTAGGGTCTGGCTGCATGGACAATGTCCGCAATGCCATTAAAAAAAAAAAAAAAAAAAAAAAAAAAAATATGAGACTCAGTATATTGTTGAAGTGTAATCCTACAGGGATTAGTAGTGATGGAAGATTGTACCTTCTTAAATTACAGACACTATTTCCTAGACATACACATTCAAATAAAAGCTTGGGTACATCTTACCTAATAACATGTAATTATTGTACATTCCATTTTAAATGCACAACTAATAAATATGTTAGGACTATGTGTTGAGCTAGGCCATTGAAGTACTACTGCCTCATTTTGCAAACCAAAACCTAGAAAATATCTTTCACTCAGGTTGTGAAAATTATCAATCATTACGTCAAGGTATCCCAGCATGTTGAGCTGGTTAAATTAAGAATAAATTGTCAAAAACATTTTTCAATTTAAATTGAAATATAATATCAGTTTTATAATTAGGTGCTTAAATTAAAAGTAATCTAAATCTATTCATTCGTAACATTTTTTAAATTGTTCAGTCTTTCATAGATTGTGTTTATATTGCCTCTCTTTTTTTAACAACCATGATCTAACCCACCACCTTTACTCGTATTATTTAGAGTACTGTGCAACATTAAAGAAAATAGTGTAGATCTTGGCTATTAAGCCATTTTATCGATCTGTATGTCGCAGGTTTGATATCTAGAAATTTTTATCTGAACTTTTGTCATGCTTTAGATGACACATAAAGATATTTGTTAAGCCATGTTAGAGGCGTTGGGCAATCCTCTAACACTTGACCAGGAAGTTATTGTACAAGTTATAGACATAGACCCTAATCATAATTTGCAAAAAAAAAAAACTGCCTATAAAATATTTTGTAGTTTACTTAAATAAAAAATAAAGTATATAACATACATATAGTATTGTCTTGTGCTAAGTGCATCAAAGTAATTATAAGACAGACATATGTATTTATTATAGTTATGCTTATACCGAACTGGACCTATCGGTATACTTCAGTTTATTACAATATAGTTGAATATTTGCAGTTTTGTTAAAAGCAATCAATACACCATTATAATCTAAAAAAAAAACATATTTTGCTTTACATCAGTATGAATTTGTCTTTTCGTAAATCAAAAATACTTACACTAATGCTAAATGAAGGAGCATACAACATACGTACTTAAACAAAATTTATAGTTCTCCAGTTTCCAAAGACGACCAAAAAATATCAAATAAATACAAGATTATTAGATTTATATAGATTTATTTATTTAGAATTATGTGTATATCCAGACACAGAATAACAAACTATGTATTTGGCGTCTCCAAATCATGGTATACCATAACCTCATAATAAGAGTTCAGACGATCGCCCTCATTTTATGCAAATAAACACTACCTTTTTTGATTTTGAAGACTGTTAGCTTTCCATTGATATACGTTTTATTCGATATTTTTTTGAAAAAGAATGTTATATTATTTACAAATATACAACTAAGCTCACCCAAATATTTTTATGGAATGACACACACATCGGTATATATTTGTCAATTTGACGTTCAGAAAGTTATTTATAAGCTGCGTTCGGATATTGAACTCCAATCACACCGTTCACTCCGAGTTATGTTTGGTTGTTCGTTTATTACCCTCGGAGCAAATAGTGCATTGTAAAATTCGTTCGGTTATTTCGGAGTGGAGCGAAAAGAGTTCACTCTACCTGCACCACCTCGCGAAGCTGGGCTAATAGAGCGTACATGCGCAGTAGCACAGATTGTGAAAAGAACCTAACCACAGATGACCTAACCTTAATTGCAAATTCCCACAAAAAGTCAGTGTCAAGAAGGTATAATGGACGAAGAAATAAAAAAAAGCAAGTACGAAGTGGTGTACACCACTGATAATACTGTGTTTATAAATGATGGTAAACTATTGTTACAACATAAAGAACGTAAGTTACCTTTATGTGAAAGTATGAATTGATATTAATCTAATTGATTTGTAAAGGTGGAGATCTCATATATATTCCGCAAACTGAAACGGTATGTGCAGAATTTAATATAACAATACCTACCTGTAACAATGAAGCCAATGCAGAAGAAATAGAATATTCTTCAGTAGATGAATCAGACTCAAATACTCCTCATAAAATGTGGACTCGAGAAGCAACTATCTTTCTAATAACTGCAATAGAAGAACACTATGAACGTGACAACTTTAACAAAGATTTAAAAAAAAATCTTTGGCTGAAAATTGCGAAGCAGTGCAGCGAAAAATTCAATAGAATATTTGCTGCAGATCATGTAGAATCAAAATGGAAAAGTTTAAAACGCACGTATAAGAGCATCTTGTTAAACAACAACGGAACTGGAAGAAAAAGGCGACACTGGGAGTTTTTTGATTTAATGAATAATTTTATGCATTGCCTTCCAGAAATTACACCAAAAGCAACGTGTACTAATATAAGTGGTTTGAAAGTAAATGCAGAAGATATGGAGAGCAAAATCACTAAGCAAAATGTCGAGGGCGAAAATCTGGAGCAACATAAGGCGAAGCAATCACGGGAAGATGCGTTGGGTGAAAGTTCCCTTTCACGAAAACGTAAAGACAGAAACAATGCAGTTGTTCAAAGACACAATGAAAAGATGGCTAGAATTGATAGGTTTAATGATCTATTTGACCAAATGGTCAAGAAGATGCCTGCACCACCTCAATAAAGAACAAGACTGTTTTCAAAATTTATTTTTATGTAGATTTATTATTGTTTGTTTACAAAAGAAAATATTTTATGTTACTTTATTACGATTATTTTTTTACATTATTTTATAATAAGTTACATTGTATTAAATTTCCATATAAAACGCTACATTTGTTTTTTATCTATCCAGTCTTATAGCATTTGCAATGTTATTTCTTGTAGCTACTGCATGCTGTGCAAGGTACTCTTCATCAACGATGTCGATCACATTATGTGGGTGGTTGTGTCTTTCTTCTCTTAATTCTTGGTCCAGGTCCATTAGATCATTAGGAATGTCTCCATTAAAAATGCAAACATTATGTAAAATGCATGTCGTCATAACAAGAAGTGTAAGTAAATCCATTTTTACAGTTTCCATTAATTTCAAGCGCCGGAATCGCCCCTTCAGTAAAGCAAATGCATTTTCAATTTTCATTCTTTTTGAAGAGTGAATGTTGTTAAATTTTTGTTGGCGAGCAGTCAAAAGACCATTATTTTTAAAAGGCACTATTAAGTTGGTAGCTAACTTATAAGCTGAATCTCCAAACAAGTAATTGTCATCATAAACAAGTATATTGTGCGACTGAAGTCCAACATAAAGATCTGATCGTTTGTACAGTGTGTAGTCATGGATTGACCCAGCTTCCCCTACGTACACATTGATGAATGCTTTCGTATGATCACACACTCCCTGTAACAGTATAGAATGGTAACCCTTTCTGTTTATGTAGGAATTTCTATTTTGCCTTGGTGCTCTTATTCTTAT
This sequence comes from Amphimallon solstitiale, assembly GCA_963170755.1. Lineage (NCBI taxonomy): Eukaryota > Metazoa > Arthropoda > Insecta > Coleoptera > Scarabaeidae > Amphimallon > Amphimallon solstitiale. Next base: position 25,947,171 of record OY720685.1, read on the forward strand.
ATGCGAACCATCAATGCACCCAATGATACCTACAACACTAATTTCGCTATACATTTTGTTTATGCTTCTTTAGAACATGCACATCAATGTCCACTCTATTACCTGTAAAGCCATCACTGTTGAACTGATTGGAAATAATATTTTGACTATCTCGCTTGGGCCAGTCAATTATCTTATATTCCATACTAAGTCGTAGCAATAGATGTGATGTTCTGTATAAGACATCCCAACAAGTGGATTTGGTAATACCAAACCTATCAGCTACTGATCTAGAACCAGAAAACCATAATATATTTAGCAATCAGCCTCTCACTAATGGTGTATGATATATACATACCTAAATGATTCTAAATTACCCAGACACCAAATAACAATGAGACACTCTTTTTCAATGTCAATTCTGGGATGACCCACGTGATTAACATTATTTGCGCCGATTCTGGCTACTGTAGCTGCTTTATAAATTAAATCTTCGAATGTAGTTGGTGTCATCCTGAAGTGCATTTTAAATTGATTGTCGTTCATATTTGGTACAGTTAGTTCTGCAAAATTTTCTATTTTCTCAATAATATGACTTTCTTCATCCGTAGAATCATCGAACATAAAGTGAGCGTACTGTACCACAGGTAAATACACATTCATTTGGAATTTTTGATCATTACTTAATACTTTTCATTATAGTAAAAAAAGTTTACGTTGTAGACTTTTATAAAACATAAACATAACCTGCTTCTGTGATGTGACAACTGCCAAGTAACATTTCATGCGTGAGCGTGAATTTAATATGACATAAGTACGTGCGGGTTCGGAAATTAATCGCTCCTTTTACTCTGCAACAATTGACAGTTACTTCACTCTACTCCAACCCCACTCCGTCAAACATAACCGAACGCACCTATAATTGACAACTGTAAAACGCTTTACTGTCAACTTGGTGACCTTGAATTTCTAGTTCAATTTTGTTACCTTGAATTTTAAGTTCAATTTCTAGTTCAATTTTAAGTTCAATTTATTGATAGATGTAAAACGAGCTTAACCATTCGGAATTCTCAGAAAATGAGAACTGATTAGCCAAAATGTAGAATAAGGAAGATGCTTGCCAAATAGCCATTATTTTGTATTTTTAATATTTGTAGATAGGCAAACAGAACATTTTTTAAATTCAATTGAGAAACTGCCAGGCTGAAGTGAAGCAGCATTGGTACACTTTATCTGGTCACTAGTATTAACAATAAGTCTCAACATGTGAGGTACTTGACGGCTGATTTAGTACAATTTTAATGAGGATATCAGAAAGGGAGTGAGTGTATTGTGAATATTTATACACTATCAATTTTAGTTATGTAATTAGACTGCACCTATTGGATAAATAAAGACGCTATAATCATAATTAAAATGCTGTAATTATTACCAATATTGCACCTTGCTATCATCCTAAAATTGAAATGTGCCAACAAGAAAGAGATTTAGCAAATTGTAATAGTACCAAAGTGGAAAAACGTACATCATGTACAAAAATACGAAAATTGAATGAGTTAGGAGAATATTACACTTTTAACCAGTGTTGTTTGGAAATATTCTATATTTCCTTTAATATATGGGTTCATTATTCTATTACTTGATGGCGTTACATTAGGGGCGTAATTTTGAGGTTAGCAGAAACAATTTCAACAAAGTAAATCGAAGTTACCTCACGGCCTTGGCATCCAGTTGGCCATGTAAAAAACAATAATAATAGTTTATTAGATAGGTAAGGTAAGTCCTGAGCATTTATGGCTTGCACCCATTGAATATTGCAAAAATATAACTAATAATAAATAAAGAGCTACACTAACAGAATAACTGAGGTATACTGGAGGTTCCGTTGCACGTCATCGATGACGTTTACATATTGTCATAACTGTATTAGAGAAACTAAAAAAGTTACTTCGTTAAATTATACTTGAGGGCATTTATTTCATTAGCTTAAATTGAAGATTTATAAATTGATCGTAATATACGCATTCATGGCAAATAAACACATAATTTCCGTTTCAATAGCAAATTTCTTTATTACATATTTTTAATAGACTAATTCAATTCGGTGTTGACAGATAAATCATATCTGTCAAAAAGACGTGCGTTGTGTATATTCTTCCTGTCAAATTTTTCATGTTTATTTTTACGTTGATATAAATTGTTTAAAAACAGTGCTTCTTAGAAGTGTATTTATTATTTATTTGCGTCCATTGAATATAATGCCGAAAGGTTTCTGTAAACAGTCGAAGCTCTTTACAAACTTTCATATAATCATCTGATTAACGAGAATAGCGTAAGCCTTGTTTATAAATACTATAGTTATACAACCTAGAGAAAACTGTAAATATTTCTTATGTAGTAAAGTGTCGTCCTCTGATATCTTTCAAATGGATTAATAGGAATGAATGAAAGTGCTCAGCCAATGAAATATTCTCAACGCCACTCCCACAATTTAAGCCCGAAGTTTATAAAAAAATGTAAATATATTTTGATATTTTCTATTAAATTTTACATAAGAGTCGTCATGGATCTAGTATGGCGTGCAATTGAACTTAACGCGTTTCCACCATATGTACTTAAATTATTCTGTAAAAGCATATAATAAAGTTATTCTCTATTTTCAACAAGATTTATTCACCTATCTGTACAAAAACATTTGTAGATGTTAAATGTAAGGAAATGCTTCATGTCATAAAGCAAAAAACATAGCAACACTCTTCGCTATTTCCAAGCAAAACAAGTTCACTTATTTATTAATAATATTGATAAAAATTGAATTGAATCATATTTAAAACCTGTGAACTGACATTAATATGTTAATTTTAACTATTGCAGAAATTCGTGACAACAAATCCTGAGCATTTATAGCTTGAACCCAGTGAATACTACAAAGATATAACTAATAATAATAATGAAGGAGTTTCAACACCAAAATAACTGAGGTATTTACATTATTCGCTCGCCTACTTATTTTAGTTCAAAACGTAAAATAGTAAACTGCTTGGTAAGAAAGGCGTCGTTTCTGTCACACTCTTCTCATGTATAATTATATAAGGAGCAATCGTACCTGGCATTCCTTTCGCAGCAGAAGGTCATGTGATGCTCCAAATATTCCTTTAGATCAAAGTGGATTTTACAAACATGGCACTGCGTGAGTTCTGGAATTGAGTGAAAAACACACCCATTAGAATTACAAATAAAACAGAAATATCAATAAGTATGTATAGACAAAGCCACAAACGTCAAAATGCGATATTTACAATACCTTCAATTGAAAAGTTTCTAGTTTTATTCTCGTCACAAACAGTTTTATGTTTGGCCAAAGTAGATGGCGCTACAATATGAGCACAGTTTACACACGATGAACTTTGTATTTTGAAAACAAGTAAAACATATGTTTACTGTCAGATGGATAGCAGGGATATACATATCTGATCATTATATTTTGACATTTACGTAAATTTTTGTACAAGTTGGTAACTCATTCCTCAAGAAAAAGGTATGCACATGTCGTCTAATTGTACTTTTTTGTGCTTTATCCAATTTATTGTAAGTATGACGATAATTTCTTTTTCTTGGAGGAGAAATTGGAACTCCATATAATTCCATTTCTTTAATAATGCAGTACATTGTATTCCTATTAATACCCACTTCCTCTGCTGTTTGATTGACTGCAGCTGTTTTAGACATATTGTCTTTATGCTTAATGTACACATTATAAGCCATTTGCCTTTGTCCAGATCTTATGTGTTTCCCTTTACGATTTTTTGAAGGACCTGGTAAAACTGCTTCCGCCATACTATAGAATATTAGCGATTACGAAAAGAAAGTTAACGAAATTGATAAAATACCTTAACAAATGAATATTTCACTTGCGAGTTCTAAGAAGAACTATTTTTTAAGAATATTAACAACAAATAACTATGTAAAATACGGAAATCGACAAAATCTTTGAACAAAACTGTCAGTAAACAAATTTTTGACAGAACGAGCTAAATGCGATTATTTTGCCGGTGTAAATGCACACTCGATTTCATCCAATCACAAACGTTTATTTTAAGCCCTATCTTTCCCAATGCTTTATTCTTAGACTGAATGGAGGTTAGTCTGACAATTTTATTCTGGTTGTCTCCATATTCCTCACCAAAATACACCAATAATTCTTCACCGGCTTGGATTGGACGAGTGCTTTGATAATATATATTATCTTCAGATTGAAAGACACTCAAGTTTCGTTCAGAAGTATTCCTGGTAGGATTAATGTACTGCATCCAATTCAAATGCTTCGATTTATTTTTGTCCAAAACAAATTTCTCACCTACCATTTCCCAGGGACATTCTGTTGTGGTGAGTCCAGTGAAAGGGCCAAATTTTACACCTTCAGGAATAATTCTTACAGCATATATTCCAATTTGTCCTAAACAATCTTGAATTTCTAGAATATCATTTGGGATATCTTTTCGTTCTCCCTTATCTGCATTATTTAAAGTATATTTGTTTAAAATCTGGACAAGCATTCTACATTCAATACAATAGTCTATGTAATATGCTTCACAATCTTCACAGTCTGTTGGCAAAATATAAAGAGATTAACAATCGTAGCATTTACTAACACTTGGTGATTTTTCATATAAATACAGTGATAAAACATATATTTATACTGGTCTCAAAATAACCACATAATATACAACATAGGATGTCAAAGAATTAATTGGTAATTGCACTAAGTTAAACCTCAGTATTTCAGACAAAAACAGGTGTGAATCTCAAAATATTACACTTGGTTTTAGTAATGCAATGAGATTGTTTTTCAATAAACAGTAAAAATACTAAATGGTCTCCAACTCTTCTGTGTTAGAGTTGTGTATTTTATATTTAAGCTGCAGATGTTTCATCATTCATTACAAACAACACAGTCAGAAACTTCTAATAGAGTTGCTTCTATTGGAAGTTGCCTTGCAATATTTACTTACAAAGTAGTCCATTATCAACCTCAATTTTAATATCATCAGTGTTGATCCCTCTTTCTAATTTAACGTTGTCATTTTGTTCTTCAGTTACTTCAAGTGATGGCAATTCTATTTTAATATTGTCCGAACATGTGGACTCGTCATACTTTATTTTGCCATAGCATATGGGGCCTTGTAATTCAGCATTGCCTGTAGTAATAGCAGTTTCAGAGATGTACACTTTATCCTCTACAAAACTGTCTTCTTGGCACTCTTCTTCCTTCACACTAAATGTATTTGCCGAAAACATTGCGTCATTTATATGAACTTGGAAAACACGATCAGCCATTTTTTGTGATATGAGGAGAGTCTTTCGCCACTTCCGATGGCTGCCTTCAGGTCAAAGAAAATATTTGCGCGCTAATTTTAAAATCTATTAGGCAAAGATATATTGCATGAAGAAATAATTCGTGTTTTGAATATAAGTTAAATACTGACGGAAACAAATGTATCATTTCGTTTATGATAAAAAAAACATGCTTTATAATAAAAATAAATTAATTCAAAATGTAAATATTATTATTATTACGCTATTACATAAATATTAAATAGCATGAAGAGTGAATGTGGCAAGAGTTCCCTGATTGATCGGCTGTTTCACTTTTCAAATATGATAAAGTTTCTAATTTGTTATTTGTGCGTGTTGTGCATAGTTTGTTAATTAGAATATTTGCAGTTTATGGGCGAGCTATAACTGAACAATTGCAATTAAGGACATTATTGTCTGAAAGGTACAGAAAGGGAAATACTTAATAGAATATGTACAGGTTCTCTCAACAAAAAGGTTGGCAATCTACACGAGCCGATCGCATAACTCAAACGATATCAGGAAATACACATGTAAGGCACACTACTAACGCACACAATAACCCGCTTGTTAAACTACTATCAAATACATACAGAACAAACAATCTGTGCGCTCCAATACCAAAAATGTAAATGTAAAAAAAATTACGGTATACAATTTTGTGTGTATATATAAATTCCTCTTTATATTGTAACGAAATATGTATGAGACTTCCGAGCGACGTTAAAAAAAACAGGGACCATAAATCATCTCGGCACGTCGTATAAAAACGATATGTTTATTTTGGGAATGGATGTGATGAAGCCATATGGTTTCCAGTTGGACCTGAAATTGGGTGTCTTGAAGATAGGCAATGAGGAACTCGTCCTCCGTTCTATGAATAACCATTCCATACGCATTGTACTGGCAGAGGACACTGTCCTGGGTGAACGGGCTGAGATGATCCTGGAAGCTTGCATGGAAGGAGACCTGACTGAAGGGAAGGTTACGATGATGGAGCCAAAGGTTGATGATGAAGAAGTGGGCCGAGGAATAATGATTGCAAAGGCACTGGTAAGATCCCAGAGAACCGTGCCAGTAAGGGTAATGAACGTCAATTATTACCCCGTGACGTTGAAAAGAGGCACTGTATTGGGATGGTGTTGTCCCGTGTCGGCCATCGTTCATCAAGATGAAGTGGAGGCAGGCACGCCTGCTGATGTTCCAGAAGAGCTCCGAAACGTCATCAATTTGGCTTGCCGAGGTCTGAACAAGAAGGAACAGCAGCAAGTTAAAGACCTGATATGCCGATATCGAGATGTCTTTGGAATAAAGAAGGGCGCCAAAGGAAGAACCAATGTAGTCACGCATAAGATCAATACAGGCGATGCACACCCAATTCGCCAAGCACCCAGAAGACTACCATTAGCAAAACGCCAAGAAGCCGAACAAATTGTACGAGACATGGAGAGTGAAGGTATAATTGAGCCTTCTAACAGTCCTTGGGCTTCGCCAGTGGTACTTGTGCGGAAGAAGGATGGGTCAACCAGATTCTGCGTAGACTACCGCCGACTCAACGAGGTAACGAAGAAAGACAGCTATCCTTTGCCACGAATAGACGACACATTGGACACTTTGGCTGGGACGAAATGGTTTTCCACCTTGGATTTGAAGAGTGGTTATTGGCAAGTGGGAATGGAGCCTAGCGATAAAGAAAAGACTGCGTTCACTATGGGGGCGGGCCTGTGGCATTTTACGGTCATGCCTTTTGGGTTATGTAACGCGCCTGCTACCTTCGAGCGACTCATGGACACAGTGCTAAAGGGACTCTCGTGGAACACTTGCCTGGTATACCTTGATGACGTGATTGTAGTTGGGAAAACCTTTCAAGATCACGTGAAGAATTTGGAGGAGGTATTCCGAAGGCTACGAGGTGCAAACCTGAAGTTGAGCCCTAAGAAGTGTCACCTTTTCCGCAAAGAAGTGAGTTACCTGGGGCATGTGGTATCTGGAAAAGGGATTGCTGTCGACCCAGAGAAGACAGAAGCCGTGCGAAAATGGCCGATCCCAAAGGACAAGCATGAAGTGAGAAGTTTTCTGGGATTGTGCACGTACTATCGGCGATACGTCCCGGGGTTCGCCAACATTGCAAAGCCCCTGACTCGTCTGACAGAAAATGGGCCATTCCACTGGAATAGCGAATGTCAAGCGTCTTTCGAAGTACTGAAGGAGACTCTGATAAGTGCATCAATCCTGAGCTATCCGTTGCCAGTTGGTAAATATATTCTGGACACTGATGCTAGCAATGTTGGGATTGGCGGCGTACTCTCCCAGGTACAAGAAGGGCAAGAGAAGGTAATTGGATATTTCAGCAAGACGCTTTCCAAGCCCGAGTGGAACTACTGCGTGACCAGACGTGAGCTACTAGCGGTGGTCAAGTCCATTGAACATTTTTACAAATACCTATATGGAAGGAGGTTCTCGATTAGAACAGATCATGCAGCGTTGAAGTGGCTCTTACATTTCAAGAACCCTGAAGGTCAGGTGGCCAGGTGGATTGAGAGACTGCAGGAATACGACTTTGACATCGAGCACCGAGCCGGCCTTAAACACCAAAACGCTGATGCTCTTTCAAGGAGACCATGTCCAGAAGACTGCAGGCATTGCAGCCGGGTAGAAGAAAAATCGGCCAACACACTCAGAACTACCGTGGTTGACGATCAGTGGCAACCTGACAATCTGAGGATCGATCAGGAAGCTGATGAAGACCTTGGTTCCTTGATGGTTTGGAAAGGTACTGGTCACAGACCCACTTGGCAAGAAGTAGCACCTCGTTCACAGGGGCTAAAATCCTACTGGGCTCAATGGGACTCCCTGAAGGTGGAGAATGGCCTACTTAAGCGTGTTGTTGAGAATCCAGATGGAGAAGGGCAAAAGATACAGGTGGTCATCCCTAAGAAAAGGATAGCTGATGTACTGCAACAGCTCCACGATGACAGCTCCGGAAGACATTTCGGCGTACATAAGACACTCGAGAAAGTGCGCCAACGATTTTATTGGGTAAATTGCACACGAGACGTGAAGGAATGGTGCCGAAAATGTGCAACTTGTGCCGCCAGCAATGGACCCCAAAAACGTCGACGTGCCCCCATGAAGCAGTACAATGTAGGAAGCCCGTTTGAAAGGATTGCCATAGATGCGGCTGGGCCATTTCCTGAGACTGACAGTGGGAATAAATACATAATTGTCGTAATGGATTACTTCACCAAGTGGGTCGAAGCCTATGCCTTGCCTAACCAAGAAGCCGCAACTGTCGCGGAAGTGCTCGTAAAGGAATTTATTAGTCGCTTTGGCGCCCCCCTGGAACTTCATTCCGATCAAGGGGGGAATTTCGAATCAACTCTATTCCAGAATATTTGTGATCTTCTGGGTATTAGGAAAACGCGAACGACACCGCTGCATCCGCAGTCAGATGGAATGGTGGAACGCATGAACAGGACAATGCTCAAACACCTGTCCAAGGTAGTGGCAGACCATCAAAGAAACTGGGATGAACATCTACCCCTGTTCCTCATGGCTTACAGAGCTGCGGTCCACGAGACTACCGGTCAATCTCCAGCAAATTTGTTATTCGGAAGAGAGCTCAGGCTGCCGTGTGACCTGAAATTCGACTGTAAGCCTGGAGAAGACCTGGCAGGAGAAGACTACGTTAGCGGACTTAGGCGGAGGTTGGAGGATGCCCACGAACGAGTACGCCTACATATTCAGGATGTCACCGACAGGATGAAGGATCGTTACAACGTGCAAGCTGAGAAAGGTGGTTATCGAGAAGGGGACCTTGTTTGGTTATACAATCCTCAACGTCGCCGAGGCCTGTCCCCAAAGCTCCAACAACATTGGGAGGGACCATGGGAAGTACTGAAGCGAATAAATGACGTGGTTTATCGCATAAGACGAACACCCCATAGCAAACCAAGGGTGAACATTTCAACCGGTTGGCCCCATACCATGGACATAACAACGGCGAAGTAACGGATGTGCGACTAATTACCAGTAAAGATGGAGAGCCATATAGGAATTTCATGCAAGAATATTCTGGTACCAAGAAGGCTCGTTTTGGAATCACCACGGAAAGGCAACAGGATCTTTTTACGGTACCCTGTGATTATGCCTTAGCTCACTGTGTGACCCAGGACCTATGTATGCGCAGAGGGATTGCCGTGGAATTCAAGAGGAGATATGGCGGGGCCAATGAACTGACCCAACAACAGCCAAGGGTTGGTAAAGCTCTGGAGATAAAGCGTGGCAGGAGATCTATCTTTTACCTGGTCACAAAAGAAGTCTCCAACGAAAAGCCGACCTATCGCGCATTGTGGGAATCCCTTGTTGATTTGGGCTGGCAATTCCGAAACTGGGCTGTGGATTAGACCGTTTGGAATGGAGAACCGTAAGAAACATGCTGGAGGTGGTGTTTCGGCATACTGGTATGGAAATAGTTGTATGCAGCTATCAACCCAATCAGCCCGTTATACAACCTAAGACTGTGGATTGCCATTTCTACAAGACGACTGGGTGCACCCGTGGGTCCCAATGTAGATTCCGTCATCCGCCAGCAAGAAGAACATGGAATAGTGTGTTTCGGGACGAAACGCAGTTTTTAAGAAGGGGGCAATGTAACGAAATATGTATGAGACTTCCGAGCGACGTTAAAAAAAAACAGGGACCATAAATCATCTCGGCACGTCGTATAAAAACGATATGTAAACAAGTCGTAAATATATCATCTAATTTAAATGTACGGTATAAGCAAAGAAAAGTCTAGATTTCCCCTGGTATATTACGGAATTTACTGGTACTTTTCGAGAACTTTTTATGCAGATATATATACAGGGTGAGTCATTAGTAGCCGCTTCTTCGATTGTTCTTTTGCGTTTTAAGTAAAAGAAAAAATAATTAGTGGAAGATCAATGGTTACTTGTGGCGCATATTGTAAAAATACTTTAAGCTCTGACGCACTTCCGGTTTCACCGGAAATGCACGGAACTTAATTTCTTTAAATGACTCACCCCATATATTTTTGGATTTTCTTGTACTTCCTTAAATTCTCCGTTCAACTGTTTTTTCTTTTTCAAAATTGAGCCAATAGTTTTTTAGTTATTAATTTTTTTTGAAAATATTTGACCAAAACACGTGTTCAGAAAAAAATCATTTTCACATTGTTTTTAAAAGTAAAAATATTAACTTTGGGGGTGCTTGTAGCCAAGAAAATTCTGCATCATTTGGTAAAATTGCACTCGACAATACCTCAAAAAACTTTGTTTTTTCAAAGCCTACTTCCTGAAATTTTCACATACCAAAAACTTATTTTTTTTAAATGGAACACCCAGTTTCTTATTGAGGCATTTTGTTCCTTTTTTTATTCTCTTTCATTTTTTTTAACAATGTCCTATACCTATCTGTTGTAATTTCTGAGATAATCACTATAAGAGCAATTAGCGGTCAATCAAGGAACTACGAGCGCTGTTGTTCTATGCACCAAAATATTCGTTCAACCAATGGAAGGCAGGGATGGCGCCCGACTTCCTTAGTCAAGTGTCAAACAAAGTAAATGTTATATCCAACTATCCCAAAAGTAATAATTTTATAGAATGAAGAGCATCGCATTTCAATTTTTTAATTCCGGCAACGTCCAGTTGCAGTATTTCATTTTTAACACTGTTGGTTAACATTGAAATAAAATAAAGGTTATGTTTACTGACATATTTGAATATGTCTTCAAAAAGTTTTGAAAATCCGTTCGTAGATAGCGAAGATACTCTCCTCCATTAACATTTTCATCAAAGAAATAAGGTCCAATTATGTAACTACCCACTATTCCTCCCCACAGTTTTAATGACCAACGATTTTGAAAGTTTACAGGTGTGATAAAGTGCGGGATTTTATGTGTTATAATAACGGAAATTGTGACGATGAACGTATTCACTTGAGTAGAAGGTTTCGTTGGTAAACAACAAAAAATTGAGAAAGCCAGGATAATTTATCTGCTGCCAATTGACAAAAATGTAAGCAATTCTGAAAACTTCTTTCATCTAACCCTGTGTATGAATATGCTACGTGTGAATTTCGTATTTCTTAATTATTCTGGATTCTCAAATTTGACTTACATTTAACTGCCGACTAATTTTCGGAGTACTAGTATGAGGGGTGTTCAACTACACTCGCAAGTACCATAAACGTCTTATCCTCACCAGTTATTGCTTTTTCCGCTCATTCTTTTATATTCAATGCTTTCTGTTCACTCAAACCGTCCACTTTATATTTTCGAAGGTTTCTGGCTTCGGTTGACTTCTACCAGGGATCGCTGTGCGTAAAGTCTGGATGCTAGCAAAGAGTTTCTTTCAGATTCACCCAAAATGTCAATCATATCTATTAACTCTTCATAAGAATAATTCATTTCAATGATAACTAATAGCGACGCTTTTATAAGTTTGACATAGATTTTTTATTACCTACTTTCTTTAACAGTTGACTCAGGCAGTCAGCCGCATTCCAGCCTTTATTGAACCAATATTTGGGTGCAGAGAGCAGCGCCCGTAGTTCTTTAATTGACCGCTAATTGCTCGTATAGTGATTATCTCAAAAATTAGAAAAGATAGGTATAGGACATTGTCAACAAAAATGAAAGAGAATAAAAAAAGGAACAAAATGACTCAATAAAATACTGGGTGTTCCATTTAGAAAAAACAAGTTTTTGGTTTGTGAAAATTTCAGGAAGTAGGCTTTGAAAAAACAAAGTTTCTTGAGGTATTGTTGAGTGCAACTTTACCAAATGATGCAGAATTTTCTTGGCTACACGTACCACCAAAATTAATGTTTTTTACTTTTAAAAACAATGCGAATATGATTTTTTTCTGAACACGTGTTTTGGTCAAATATTTTCAAAAAAAATTAATAACTCAAAAACTATTGGCTCAATTTTGAAAAAGAATAAACAGTTGAACAGGTAATTTAAAGCAGTACAAGAAAATCCAAAAATATATGGGGTGAGTCATTTAAAAAAATTAAGTTCCGTGCATTTCCGGTGAAACCGGAAGTGCGCCGGAGCTTAAAGTATTTTTACAATATGCGCCACAACCAACCATGGATCCTCCACTAATTGCTTTTCTTTTATTTAAAACACAAAAGAGCAATCGAAGAAGCGGCTACTAATGACTCACCCTGTATATAGGGATTAATTGCGGAAAGAGAAAAATTGCGGAGTAGTTCGGGATAAAGAAAGTCCGTAAGAAGTGGCCGACGGGACTATAAATAAATATAAGCTAATAAATATAATTCATTCGGTAAAAATAAATATAGTGCTGCAGTTATTTTAGAGTGTTATATAAATATACAGACTTAAATAATAGTAGTATTAAATAAATACAAGTGTTAATTAGATTGTAGTATTTTAAGTGTGATACTTTAGTTTTATATTTTTGTATTGTTATATAATTTTAAGTATATAAATATACAGACTGTTTTAAATAAAAAATTGCACGAGTTGTTTATTGCGAACCCGAAAACACAACAATATGCTGGGTTGGAATAAAACACTCATTTATCGAATTATGGTATAAAAAGTATAAAAGTTGTTTTATATATTTGTAATAGGGAATGTCAGAAAGTAACGGCTGCCAATATTAATTTATATATATATATATACAGGGTATTCCACGAGAGTCGTTCGTTAGAAGTTTTCGTGGTTAGATCATACTACTTCCGGTTATACCGGAAGTCGCCATTGACTTCCTTATTTTAAATGGAACACCCGGTATATTATTTCATTTTTGGATTCTTGAGAAAATTTCATAGTGGGTTTTCATCAAGTTTCCCTATACCTATTTTCAATTTTTTCTTAGATATCTTGATTTTTTTGAAAATTTTGACAGATGTAGCCCTGTTTTGAGCATTGCGCCCTTTAATCAATTTCGATTGGTGGAAAGCGCTTCTGGGGTAGACGGAAGCACAGGAATGATACTTTCGAATGCCATATTGACAACTGATTTATCGCATACAGGGTATCCAAAATTTAATGACCACTTACATCATTTTAAAAGTTGAAAAAGTTTGTTTTTTCAAATGGGAAACCCTATATTTTATTGGATGGTCGGATGCAGAATTTGATTCTGCATCGATTTGCTATAACATTCCCTATACCTATTTCCAGTGGTTTTCTTGTTAGTCCATATTTTTATCAAAAGGTGATCAAACTCCAAAAGTTCTACCTAGTAAGCCTTGATTTTGACAAGAATTGAAACAATGTTGATTTAATGTCAAAGCAGTATCATCGTACAGATTCGTGAGGTATCTACTTACAGTTCTAGGGATTTTGTTAACTTGCTTAAGTACAGTTTATAATGGAGAATGTTGAAGAATATTCCAATAATGATTTATTAAATTTGTTTTACACGCACGGTGAATGTGGACGAATTGTTCGACGAACATGCAGACTATTTAATGAACGATATCCGGACCTACCAACAATGACTCCTGGAAAATTCGCAAGAATCGAAACTCGCATTATAGCAACTGGAAACGTAAGGGCAACTCAAAATAACCTAAAGCCCGTAACTGATAATGAAGATAACGTGGTGAATGTGTTGGCGTTTTTTCAAGCTTATCCGCGGAGTTCAATTTCGACAGCAGCGCTGGATTTGGGTATTTCAAAAACATCAATCCACAGAATATTAAAAAAACATGGAATGCATCCTTTTTGGTGATGAGGCAAGACGTGTCAACTTTTGCGAATTTATGATTTTAAAAATGACCGAAGATCCGAGATTTCTTCATCAGATTATGTGGACTGATGAATCGAAATTCAGCAGGCAAGGAATTACAAATCGCCGAAATACTCACTACTGGGCACAAGATAATCCACATGTTATTAGGGAACATAATCACCAAGACCGCTTTAGTTTCAATGTTTTTTGTTTAATTATGGACAACTTATCAAGTGTACGATGAAAATTTAAATGCGGCTAGATATCTGGAGATACTGAGACGGTGATACCTCCACGTGATAGAGCAAACAGTTGGTTTCAGCTTGATGGTGCTCCAGCACATTCAACTATAGCTGTACACCGGCAATTGTCAATGATGTTCGAGGATCGGTGGATTGGCCCGCGGGGACCTTGGAACTGGCCACCCAGATCACCCGATTTGACCCCCTTGAATTTTTACCTCTGGGGTCGTATAAAAGAACTAGTATACTTTAGGCCGGTACAAACTAGAGAGGAATTATTGAACCGTGTTCACCATGCGTTTACTAATATAAGTCCAGACGAACTTCGGAGATCTGTTTCGCGAGGAGTATATGACAGAGTTATTCAGTGTTTGAACCAAAATGGAGGTCATATAGAACAATTATTGTAATTTTACATTCTCTTATTATTTTTTGTCATTATGTTCCAATTTTTTGTTTTTATTTTATATTTCGTTCTAAATGTTATGTACTAATGTCATGTTCTAATTAAAGTAAATTTTTTACCGTTTCATTGATATTTATTTGGCTTCGAAAGGCAAGCGATGTTTCGGTTTCTGCCAAAAAACCACATTAAAATAAAAAATTTGGATTAACAAGAAAACCACTGGAAATAGGTTAGGGAATGTTATAGCAAATCGATGCAGAATCAAATTCTGCATCCGACTATCCAATAAAATACAGGGTGTCCCATTTGAAAAAACGGGCTTTTTCAACTTTTAAAATGATGTAATTGGTCATTAAATTTTGGATACCCTGTATGCGATAAATCAGTTGTCAATATGGCATTCGAAAGTATCATTCCTGTGCTTCCGTCTACCCCAGAAGCGCTTTCCACCAATCGAAATTGGTTAAAGGGCGCAATGCTCAAAACAGGGCTACATGTGTCAAAATTTTCAAAAAAATCAAGATATCTAAGAAAAAATTGAAAATAGGTGTAGGGAAACCTGATGAAAACCCACTATGAAATTTTCTCAGGAATCCAAAAATGAAATAATATACCGGGTGTTCCATTTAAAATAAGGAAGTTAATGGCGACTTCCGGTATAACCGGAAGTAGTATGATCTTGAAAACATTTGAAAATGAAAGAGAATCTTGAATTACCCTGGAACCCAAAATTTCAGAATTCTAAGTTTTTTCTAACCACGAAAACTTCTAACGAACGGCTCTCGTGGAATACCTGTATATACAGGGTGAGTCATTAGTAGCCGCATCTTCGATTGGTCTTTTGTGTTTTAAATAAAAGAAAAAGCAATTAGTGGAGGATCCATGGTTGCTTGTGGCGCATATTGTAAAAATACTTTAAGCTCCGGCGCACTTCCGGTTTCACCGGAAATGCACGGAAGTTAATTTTTTTAAATGACTCACCCTATATATTTTTGGATTTTCTTGTACTGCTTTAAACTACCTGTTCAACTGTTTTTTCTTTTTCAAAATTGAGTCAATAGTTTTTGAGTTATTAATTATTTTTGAAAATATTTGACCAAAACACGTGTTCAGAAAAAAATCATTTTCACATTGTTTTTAAAGGTAAAAATATTGACTTTGGTGGTGCTTGTAGCCAAGAAAATTCTGCATCATTTGGTAGAGTTGCACTCGACAATACCTCAAGAAACTTTGTTTTTTCAAAGCCTACTTCCTGAAATTTTCACATACCAAAAACTTATTTTTTTTAAATGGAACACCCAGTATTTTATTGAGTCATTTTGTTCCTTTTTTTATTCTCTTTCATTTTTGTTAACAATGTCCTATACCTATCTTTTCTAATTTTTGAGATAATCACTATACGAGCAATTAGCGGTCAATTAAAGAACTACGGGCGCTGCTTTCTGCACCCAAATATTGGTCCAATAGAGGCTGGAATGCGGCTGACTGCCAGAGTCAACTGTTAAAGAAAGTCGGTATACATTTATGTCAAACTTATAAAAGCGTCGCTATTAGTTATCATTCAAATGAATTATTCTTATGAAGAGTTAATAGATATGATTGACATTTTGGGTGAATCTGAAAGAAACTCTTTGCTAGCATCCAGACTTTACGCACAGCGATCCCTGGTAGAAGTCAACCGAAGCCAGAAACCTTCAAAAATATAAAGTGGACGGTTTGAGTGAACAGAAAGCATTGAATATGAAATAATGAGCGGATAAAGCAATAACTGGTGAGGATAAGACGTTTATGGCACTTGCGAGTGTAGTTGAACACCCCTCATACTAGTACTACGAAAATTAGTCGGCGGTTAGATGTAAGTCAAATTTGAGAATCCGGAATAATTAGGAAATACGAAATTCACCCGTAGCATATTCATACACAGGGTTAGATGAAAGAAATTTTCAGAATTGCTTACATTTTTGTCAATTGGCAGCAGATAAATTATCCTGGCTTTCTCAATTTTTTGTTGTTTTGCCAACGAAACCTTCTATTCAAGTGAATACGTTCATCGTCACAATTTCCGTTATTACAACATATAAAATTCCCCACTTTATCACACCTGTAAACTTTCAAAATCGTTGGTCATTAAAACTGTGGGGAGGAATAGTGGGTAGTTACATAATTGCACCTTATTTCTTTGATGAAAATGTTAATGGAGGAGAGTATCTTCGCTATCTACGAACGGATTTTCAAAACTTTTTGAAGACATATTCAAATGTGTCAGTAAACATAACCTTTATTTTATTTCAATGTTAACCAACAGTGTTAAAAATGAAATACTGCAACTGGACGTTGCCGGAATTAAAAAATTGAAATGCGATGCTCTTCATTCTATAAAATTATTACTTTTGGGATAGTTGGATATAACATTTACTTTGTTTCACACTTGACTAAGGAAGTCAGGCGCCATCCCTGGCTTCCATTGGTTGAACGAATATTTTGGTGCATAAAACAACAGCGCTCGTAGTTCTTTAATTGACCGCAAATTGCTCCTATAGTGATTATCTCAGAAATTAGAAAAGATAGGTATATGATATTGTTAACAAAAATGAAAGAGAATAAAAAAAGGAACAAAATGCTTCAATAAAATACTGGGTGTTACATTTAAAAAAAATAAGTTTTTGGTATGTATTTGAAAATTTCAGGAAGTAGGCTTTGAAAAAACAAAGTTTATTGAGGTATTGTCGAGTGCAACTTTACCAAATGATGCAGAATTTTCTTGGCTACAAGCACCACCAAAATTAATCTTTTTGCTTTTGAAAACAATGTGAAAATGATTTTTTCTGAACACGTGTTTTGGTCAAATATTTTCAAAAAAAATTAATAACTCAAAAACTATTGGCTCAATTTTGAAAAAGCAAAAACAGTCGAACAGATAATTTAAAGCTGTACAAGAAAATCCAAAAATATATAGGGTGAGTCATTTAAGAAAATTAAGTGTCGTGCATTTCCGGTGAAACCGGAAGTGCGCCAGAGCTTAAAGTATTTTTACAATATGCGCCACAAGCAACCATGGATCTTGCACTAATTGTTTTTTCTTTTATTTAAAACACTAAAGAGCAATCGAAGAATCGGCTACTAATGACTCACCCTGTATATACAGGGTGGGGCACCTCATTTCCGTCGGTTTATATACGAAAAGCGGTAATATTTTTTATTTTTATTTTTATTAAAGGTTGTGTAGGTTCATTAGGGGCACGTTTTAAAATTATTTTGAAATATACAGAGTGATCCAAAAAAATTTGGCACACCAAAGTTATGAAAATTTAAATGGAACACCCTGTATATTATGGGATATTTTGATACTATAGGCTAAATTAAGGCCACTTACTGTTATATTCCCTATTCCTAACTCAACCTGTTTTCGAGATATTTCACTAATTTTGAAAATGTAGATCAAAATTTCAGAGATATTGCTGTCTTCCATATTTGAGCGAATTATTTTAAATTGTATTTATAGTTTACTCAAAGCATTAGACTATAAGATAAGCTAAAGTTGATATCTAAAAATTATACAGGGTGTTTAAAAACTACATTTGTGTTTTGACTAACATTAAATGCAAATAACTTTCATATTTTAAATGGAACACCCTGTATTTATTGCCATATTTAGATTCTAATTTCAATTGTTTTTAAAACTGTATTAGGGTTTCCTATACCTATCTCTTATAGTTTTTTGGTAATTTAGGATTTTCAGTTTCAAACACTAATTTCTCGCAAAATATTTTTCAAAATGCTAATATTTATTAACCTATCGGGTTGATTGGTTTTGTTTCACATTAATTAAAAGGCGTCATAACTAGGTAAATAAGAAATACATACTTTATTAAACAAACAACAAACTTAAATTTTAAAAGAAAACTAATGTTTTAACAAATGCTCGAAATGATATCCATCTGTTTCAATGCATAATCGAATTCTCTCTTGAAATGACTGTTTATGTTTAACTCTTGTTAAAATATTTAGTGTTCTAGAACGAAACGCTATTCTTATTCGTTCTCTCCATATCGTCGGGTGTGGTTGGTGGCGTATCATAAATGATATTTTGGACATATCCCCATAAGAAAAAATCGGGACTCGTTAAGTCTGGGGATCGTGCTGGCCAATTCTGTGGACCGCCGCTTCCTATCCACCTATTGGGATATTGCCTATCCAATTCAATTCTTACATATACTTGAAAATACGCTGGCGCACCGTCTAGTTATAACCACATCCTTTGACGAATTTTAAGTGGTATATTTTCCAAAAGTACAGGCAAATTGTCTCTTAAAAATCGAAGAAACATGGCGCCGTTTAAGTGACCATCAAAAAAGAACAGACTTGCGTTCCAATTATTCTACCCCATACATTGACACACCATCTGTGTTGCCTATCAATAGTTCTAAAAAATGGGGATTTTCGACACTGTAGTAATGAAAATTATGTTTATTAACTAATCCGTTATTGTGGAATGATGACTCATCCGAGAAAAGTACAAAATCGAAGAAATTTTCATCTTCACTAAACTTTTCTAAAACCCATAAACAAAATAGGAGTCGTCTATCGCAATCTACTTCCAAAAGTTCTTGGTGTAATTGAATACGATACGGGAAGAAGTTGTGCCTTTTTATAATTCTTCTGACGCTCCGTCTGCTTATTCCACTGGCTTCACATATTTTTCGCTGACTTGTATGCGGATTTTCTGGCAGAGATCCGATAACAACAAAATCATTTTCTTCATTTCCCGTAATTGGTCTTTGCTGTTCTGGTTTCTGATAACGCACACTTCCTGTTATTCGGAAAACTTGCAATAAATTTTCTAATGACCGCCTGTCAGGATGACGCCTGTTAGGATATTTTTGAGCATAAACTCTTGATGCTAGCAAGCAATTTTTGCCACACTCTCCGATTTCTAAAATCATATCCACCTTTTCGTTTTCAGAGTAGGTTCTCATTTTAAATAATTAAAATTATTTAAACGACGTCGAAAAGCGTTGATGTCTTAACTAATATGTACTGTCACTGTCAAATAATTTATCTGTTTGAAGTATTAATAACAGCGGCAAAGCCTACTTTTGGAAAAAATTGCAAGAAATTAGTGTTTGAAACTGAAAATCCTAAATTACCAAAAAACTATAAGAGATAGGTATAGGAAACCCTAATACAGTTTTAAAAACAATTGAAATTAGAATCTAAATATGGCAATAAATACAGGGTGTTCTATTTAAAATATGAAAGTTATTTGCATTTAATGTTAGTCAAAACACAAATGTAGTTTTTAAACACCCTGTATAATTTTTAGATATCAACTTTAGCTTATCTTAGAGTCTAAAGCTATGAGTATACATTAAATACAATTTAAAATAATTCGCTCAAATATGGAAGACAGCAATGTCTCTGAAATTTTGATCTACATTTTCAAAAATAGTGAAATATCTCGAAAAGAGGTTGAGTTAGGTATAGGGAATATAACAGTAAATGGCCTTAATTTAGCCTATAACATCAAAATATTCCATAATATACAGGGTGTTCCATTTAAATTTTCATAACTTTGGTGTGCCAATTTTTTTTGGATCACTCTGTATATTTCAAAATAATTTTAAAACGTGCCCCTAATGAACCTACACAACCTTTAATAAAAATAAAAATAAAACATATTACCGCTTTTCGTATATAAACCGACGGGAATGAGGTGCCCCACCCTGTATATATATATACACTCGGATGCAAGAAAGATAATCCCTGCGTCACTACTATATAATTCTATCAAAGAATTATGTCTATATCCAAATAAGAAATAGTATCAACTTGTATAACAAGGATAGCATAAGCGAATGTATGTGTTTTCAGTGCGATGCAAGCACGACATACGTTTCATAGAATTTATTTAAGCAAGACAAAGACGGAGTGATTGCATGCGCTGTATTATTTCATACACTTCCGTTTAGCGTTTTGGCTTTGACATTAACGCTTTGACATTTCTAGTAGTTTGATCGTTTGATTTCGTTTCACAATTTGTTTGTTGTTTCAATCTTTATCAAACCAGAATGTCATGACGCGGTAAAACATTACGGTCACAAGCTCAAGGACTCGTTTTAAATTTATTAGAATATTTCGAGTAAGAGAAGGTTAATGATGGTCCTCTAATATCCCTTACATCTGTACAACAGGTAAACATTGTGAGATTTAACATTTTACAAATTCTAATGAATATCTTTTAGCGAGTAGCAGATGCATTGAAGGTAGGAATAGCTTCAGTAAAACGTATTAAAGCCCGATCACTAAATAGTCCTGTTCTATCTAGTCCAGGAAAGAAAAGGCCCCATATAAAAGCTAAAACAGACCATTTGGCAGAATGCTCTAAAATGAGTATCTGAAATACATTATACCATTTCAGTTGTTACGGTTGTATTTAATTCATCTAATCTGTTTATATATTTTTTAAAAGTGTAGCTCGACAAGTGTTTACTCTCTGCTTCATATTTTGAAAATGGATATTCCATATATTTTATACCTAAACAGTAAAATCTACCTCTTATATTTATAGGATGTAACTTCATTTCATGTAAAACATGTATACAATTTCGATCACATTTATTTGATGTAAATAAATTGTATTTATTGTTTGTTTTGTACCCACGTTATTTCTCAATAAAGTTCTATTATCATTTGTATATTAGCATATGTTAAATTTAGTACATTAAAATTATTATATATTTTTAATAAACGATAAAGGCGATTATCTAACTTAGTTTTCTAATTATACATAACCTAAAATTAGATCGATCAATCTAACCGGAAAACGTAGGATGTCATCATTATAATTTCCATGTTCATTTTATAGTTTACAGTACTTATCATGATGGCGAAGTATTGATTTGAATCATACGATATTAAAAAATGGCGCAGGGATCATCTTTCTTGAATCCGACTACTATATATATATATATATATATATATATATATATATATATATATATATATATATATATAAATTTGACGAAATTCAGTTTTTAACTGACGCTGTATTTCACTATGTACTATAAATAAATTAGTTTACCATTCCTAGGGAAATGGAATAAGGGTTTGTAAAAGACTTGTAATAAAAAACAACTCTTCTTAGCTTTGTGACGTTTCGGCTGCTCTTTTCAGCCTTCTTCAGACCTGTTTATTAGGAAAGACGTATGTGTTACAATTTTGTGGATTTACAAATCGTTTAACAAGATTTAGGTATCAATATTATGACAGAAAACAACATTTTTTAAGACTTAATAATTGACATTTAATTAATAAACAAAAAAAAAAACTTACTCTCGCTAATGTTGTGCAGCTTTTTGCTAATACCACACATTGTGTGAAAGGGACTGCTTTACAGATACATGTTAAAAAATCACAATTTTAAGATCAACACAGAAATACAGAAAAAACAAACGAGCGAAACTCTAAAAACTATTTCTATTGATTACAGCATTGTTATATGCTACTATCATATATGTCGAAAAAATAAACGCTATTCGTTTCAGTTTAAAAACCTCAAGTTAATATTATCTATTGCATTGCTTTTATAATGTGCGAGGAAATATATTCTTCGCCCGCTTGTCTGTGTCGGTCGCCAACATCTGTTTCTTATCCGTTTTTGTTTCTCGCAAAATACTTGTTATTTTTATATTATCGATAACTTGTTTAATAGGTTTCCCCGAATGCATGAACATACCTTATGGCTGTGCATTGTTCGATAATTATTCACTGTATATCTGGTGTAATGAAAATCATGTGTCAAAAAACCCCTATTGAAAATACCCCCTTTATCCTTTTCCCCGTTATTGATATTTACTGGTAATTTTATGTTATCTTTGCTTATGTTTGTGTTTATGCAAGTTTATAGTTTATTCTACGCATTAGATGTGGTAGATGTATATCGTAAATGTTGCTGAAACTCTTTGAATCTGTTTTTGAGTTTAGATTATCTTCAAATGCTCTAATTGTGAGTGTTTCCAGAAATAATCTTCTAGTGTAGTTTTGTTCTTTGAAAATTATTCTGGCATCATTATAATTGGCTATATGTCCCGTAGTTGCTATATGGTTTGCCAAAGCGCAACATTGTGGTTTTATTCTACTATCACTCATGTGTTGTGTGATTCTATTTTTCAATCTCTGTTTGGTTTGTCCAATAAGTATTGCACTCACAAGGTATGGCATATACCACATTATTATTCATTTCTACCGGTATTTTGTCTTTTAGTGTGCTGTATAATTTTGCGTTTGAAAAAGCCGTTGTGTATGCAATGGAAAAGGTATTTTGGAAAAGCATTTTAATTTTGTTCGTGAGATCTGGTATATACTGTATCTTTTTGTATTTCTTCCTGTTGTCATTGTTGATTGTTTGCAGTGCATTATGTTGGGTTGTTGCGACTCTGTGACTTTTGTCTTTATTGCAGCTCGAAAAGAGAATCTTGTTTATTAATGGCTTAGGGTAGCTATTGTTCAATAAGATTTGCTGTAGGCAGTGAAGGTCTTGGTAAAGGTAATCTGCATGGGTAATTTTGGTAATTCTATCTTTAAGTGCTTTTATTAGATTTATTTTATATTTTTCGGGCAATTAGAATGAAAATTTAGAAGTCTATTGGAGTTTGACGGTTTTCTGTACCATCTTAATTTAAGGTTGTTATTGTCATTTATGATTAATGTATCCAGAAATGGAATGGATTTGTTTGATTCTGTTTCCATAAACTCAATATGCTTTTTAATTAAATTGTTTGAAAATGAAATCCATCCGCCGTTCCTTACGATCAGTAAAATGATTAATAACTAATTCATTGAAGTTTGGTGTTGATGTCAGTAATTGTTTTTCAATGGAACACATTGCTAAGGCACATAGTCTGCTTTCCCGCATGGTATTTCTAGAAAATGTTTTTATTCTCTTCAAAGTAGAAAAATACCGTTCACTTTCAGCTGTTGTCATCGGTATGGTGCAAATTATTTTCAATAGCTTCACAGATTCGGCAAATGTAGTTGTTAAATTATTTTAATAGAAACATTACAGTAATGTTAGAGCAGATGAAGCTGTTCCAAAATCTGCTCTATTATAAAAACTACCAATTCGTATCGAACTATAAAAGGTAACTGGGAAAATGTAGCCGAATCTGTCGTCTCGTGTGCATGTATTGCGATATAATGGGCTTTGTTAATTTCGTCTAGAATCAAAGTGCGAGAAACTTCGTAGATACTGTCCAGCTATTCATTTTGAATGGTTTTTGACAAACCCATAAAAACTCTCTTATTAGACTTGTGGGTGCTGTCAATTCCTACCAATAAATTAACCAATCCACGAAAAATCCCCGGATTCGCACTGTGTTTCATCATGGCCCATTAAAGCGATTTCAAACATGACACAAAACTTAATGCCAGGGGCGTATCCAGAATTTTGCTCTCGGGGGGGGGGGGGTAATAAAATTCAAAGAGCTGAAAATCCTATTACTTTATTCCAGATAGGTACATAGATTCATAGGTACCTGATGAAAATTGAGAATGGTAATGTGTAAAGGTAAAAATCATTGAGAAATGAAAGACAGATATTTCATAGATAAACAATACAAAAAAATCTATTGAAATAATATAATAATTGATTAAATTTACAAGATGAAATTTGTTCTTCTTTTTTTTGTATTAGCAAATCTATCTATAATAGAAGATCCATTGAGTTTAACGCTTCTATGAATAAAAAGTAATGCTAAACCAGTTAAGCGTTCTTGACCCATTGTGGATCGTAGCCATGTTTTCAACCTTTTTAAGGAAGAAAAACTTCTCTCGGCGGAAGCTACAGTTATAGGCAATGTCACTAATATATGCAAACATTTCTTAATAATTGGCAATAAGTTTTCGTCACAACCTGTAAATGCCGAAACCACGTCACTCGAAATCTGTGCATTTTGAATAGTTAACCACAATTCAATTTCCGATTTTAATTTCAGTTTAAGTAAATCTTTAGATAAGGTTACATCAATTTTGTAAATATAGTCGACAATTACTTTTACAGATTTTTCTAAATTTAAAGACTCTTCATTAAAACGAAACAAAAGATCTTCAGTTACATTTTCAAGAATTGCATTATACAGTGTAATTCTATAATAGTCTTCTGCTGTGTTTGTTACGACATTAAGTCGATTTGTTAATCGCGGCGTCGAAACTTCGATATCTAATTGTTCATGAATTTTAGATATCGACTGAAAAATGGAATGAAAATTTTGTTCGGAATTAATTCGCCTTTGTTTTAAAATTAATATGGAATTTTCAATAATGTTTGTAGCATACTGTTTGTCTATTGATTTTGTTTGTAAAATTTTGCTAACGTTGACGGTTACAGCTAATACATCACACAAGCACCAAATAGAAACAATGAAAGTTGTTGAAGTAATTGCATTTTTCAGACATTCGGCTTTAGAAGATGTTTCACGATCTTTCCATTTCGACATCATAGTCAGTATTTCCACGATATATTGAAAATTAGTATTAAAAATTAATACAGATTCATGCCTTTCAACCCATCTTGTTTCGCAAAGAGGTTTTAATTTAGTGTTCATATTCCTTTTTAAAAAAGCATTTCTTTTTGCGGATGCTTTGAAAAATGCAATTACTTCCTTCATTGTTCCTAGTGAGTTTCTAATGGCCTGTACATTTGAGCTTTTTAAAATTGAAAGGAATGACTGTTACATGGACATTTTACCGCATTAACTAATTTTTTTTGAAGCTACAATTTCTTTCATTATTTGATAATTCTTCTTTGGCAGTAAGGGCCTTATCAGAGTTATCAGCGGTAGATTCATCACTCGTCGATTGTATGGCCGACATTTTTCGAACTAGGACCAGGTTCGTCGGTATCTAATTTTCTTTGTTTTGTGAAAAAGTAATCTATAGTATTACTTTGCTTTCTTTTATTCATATTGTCTTGAGATGAAATTAGGCAACTGAAACCAAAAATTATGTTATTACATAAAATATAATTAGAAATGTTCAACTCGTAAGGTTTTTTACTTAAGTAAGTACCTACCTGAAATTATTATTAAACAATATTAGCCGTGGAAGTTTTCTGCGACACTTTCAAAGAACGAGCTTTACCAAATTTTTAGCGCAACACACAACATTCGACGAAAGAGACTGAACTGAACTGGATTGAAATGAAATCAAAATCTATTTAGCCCTTTCCTTTTTTTGTATTTTAAATAATGTGTTATTTCATTCAATTCAAGCACTGTCAAGCGGAAGTGTCCGGCAATAAATTTTATTAAAAGCTGAAGCTGTCATGTTCAAGTAGACAAGTGGACAAAGCAATTTGACCCGTTACGGGAAGAACCCATAAATAACAATCGAAGAAAAACAGATGTTCTGTCGCTTTGATTTAACGAACTGAAAAAAAAGAAGTGTCTAATTATTATAGACTAAAACTAAAATAAAAGTAATATTCGAATTCAACATACTAATCTGCCGGGGGGGGGGTAGTTACCCCCTTTACCCCCCCCCCTTAAATACGCCGATGCTTAATGCAGTCTATTAATTTTCCAAGAGTATGTCTGTTTTTACTGACGTTTTCATTATGCTGAATTATATTTAATCTATCTATATGCAGTGTTCAGCTGGCACATTATAGGTATTTACCTTTCCCAAAACTGAATATTCTATCCTGTTACTAAGATGTTTTTCACTTACTTTATGTCTTTTTACTTTCTCACCAAAGTGTTTTAAATCCCTACTACCATTAGAAGTCCAGATAGGGTCGCTTTGTGGAGAATTCCTAATTAACCACACATAACAAAAAATAGTATATTAAACTACAAGTTTCATAACACACGATTTTTGCGCACGCCTTTAAGTTAAGAACAAGAACAAATGTGCAAAATGTGTTATGAAACGTGTATTTTATACTATCTTTTCTATTTTGGTTATTAAAAGTTCAAAAAAGCTTAAAATGAGAGACATGTTTTGTTCGAACATTTTAAATATTTGAATATGTTAATATAGGTAAACATAACTAAATGTATATATGTAATAGATTTAGGTTGGTACCGGTGAAATAGACAGAGTAAAACGAAGTAGATAGTTGTTGTTGTACAAGGCAGTAGAAGGGTGTGTAATAAAGAGATTGCTTTCATTCAGCAGGCGGATCGGGAACCGATCCCGCTCCAACCGTTCACTTCACAACAGTTGAGTGTTCACTGGACAGGACCATAGATAAAGGAATACTATAGATGGGAAACACACTGTATATAAATGGAGTACTTACGGAACTGCCCTCTTGCGGGCTTAGTCACGTATTACTTTCATATACCTATCCATATTTTCAAACATGTAAATTATCGTTTTCGGATGCGAACAAATTAAATGTGCTCATTTTCACCTCGCTTTAATGCACATCTTAAAGTCGGATGAAAATTAACACATTCAATTTGTTTGCAAGACAAGAATACTCTCTTTTTATTTTATTTTCACCCATCACAATAGTACAATATATTTTTAATCAAACAGAAATTCAAATTCAAACATTATTTCGCATTATATTGTACAATTGTAGTGATAAATAGATCTAGAAAGACATAATAAAAAAGGAAATCTTATAGAAAAACAATTTCAAACATGATGAAGTTACTTTATTACAAATAAATGATAGATATACAAATACATAGATGTGTATAACTAATAATAATATATAACAAATTATGTACATAATCAAGTATTCTTAATTTTTATGAAGAACTTCTTGTGTTTAATATATTGTTCTCGCACAAGTAATTTCAGTGAGTCTGTTGATTTCACAGTGAGTGTTTTTCCTTTCATTACTTTGTAATGTTTTTTGTGTAGGTAAATAAATGAAATTGAATAAGTAATTTTATAAAAGTCTTTCCGGTATCATGCATCACACATTTGAAATTACTTATAGAGGAGACAAGTTATATTCAATTGCACGTCATTGATGACATGTACATGTTGCCATAACTGTATTAGTGAAACTTAAAGTTATTTTGTTAAATTATATTTGAGAGCTTTTATTTCATTAGTTTAGATAGAAAATGTATACATTGATCGTAATATATGCATTCATGGCAAATAAACACATAATTTTCGTTTCAATATTAAATTTCTGCCTTACATATTTTTAATATACTAATAGTTCAATTTGGTGTTGGCAGATAAATCATATCTGTCAAAAAGGCATGTGTTGTGTATTTTTTGCCTTTGTGTATATTTTGCCTGTCAAATTTGCGTGTTTATTTTTGCTTTGATATGAATTGTATAAAAACAGTTCTTCTTAGAAGTACATTGTGTTTATTATCTATTTGCGTCCTTTGAATATATGCCAAAATCGAGGGGTAATCCGCAGGCTAATTTGTGTACACCACTCTGCCACAATCTACCAACTCTGCCACACTCTGCCACATGCTCTGCCTTACTCTGCCACACTCTGCCACATGCTCTGCATTACTCTGCCGTACTCTACCACACTCTGCCACACTCTGCCACATGCTCTGCCTCACTCTGCCACTCATCAGTCATCACTGTATGTCACTCTGCCACAGAAAATTTTTCATCACGATCACACGGATTCAACAAAAGGCATGAACACAGCTAGGGATATAGTGTAGTTATAAAAAAATAGTTTATGTTCCAAAATTTGTATCAGACAAGTAGTTTGTAATCTGATCTAAGGACACTCATTGTTTTTATGAATTTTACGGAATTTTATGAAAACTATTGTAACCTTTTTTTACGCTTTTTTTGTTGTTATAAGTAGCAAAATACAAATACAACGATATTTAAGAGAATAAACTTTATATTACAAGCATTTATATATTGTTACAAATTTCAACAGATGTACAGTCTTTGGTCTATCTGTATATTCCTTAATCTAACACTATAACACATAAAATAAAGAAAAAAAAAACAAAAGAAAAAAAAACATCTTTCCTTGAAAGAAAACAGCACATTATTGCAGTGATTCCTCTCGTAGCATTAATAAAGTTTGTTACTCACATTTATGTACAAAACTTCTCTAAAAATAACAAAATAAAATTAACAAAATTAGTCTCAAAATAACGTAAATTTAACAAATAAAAACACAAACACGAAACAAAATTATAATGCGTAAGTAAGTAAAATTACACAATAAAAATTCATAATATACTTTTTTTCAATATTTTGTATTTTTTGTTGATGTTTATCAAATCTGATCGTTTAATTTGGAAAGGTTCAGTGCCTATTAAGTCTATAGGTCCGTGAAAAATATATTTTTTTTCTACTTCTGCTATATCGTCTACTTTTGGCCATACATAGTTGTCAATATCTTGTTTTAAGAATTTCATAACGTATGTCTTTTTACTAGTTTCTTTCAGAATTCGTCCGACAAACCATTGTTTATCATAAAGGACACAGTAATATTTTTCTAAAACTACGTTGATCTCGTTTGATCCTGTAAGTTCTGAACAATCGTCAGACGAGAAATGTTCCGTATCTGTAGAATCATCGTACATAACATTTGTTTCCTCTGATTCACTATCCTCACTTCGATCTTCAGAAGGATTTTTTTAAATTTTCTTTGTCTTTGGCTGTTTCAAAGAAGTGTTATTTTTACTCTGTACAACAAATCTTCTTAATCTGTCGGAACTTACTTTTCCATTACCTTCGTTTAGCAACCAACAGTAAGCAGATTTTTTAATAATTGCTTTTCTGTTGTTCGGAAGATGGACTTGCAAATATGGGCTGTCTTCTGTTAGTGGCAATTTTCTGTCAGAATATTCTTTCAAAGTTACATCGTACGATAACTTATTTTTCTCATCGTCTTCTAGAATTATATCTTTTTCCAAAACTTCCTCACTTTCAATTAAGCTGTCATCTATTAGTTTTCCATCTTCATCTCGATCCTCATCTTCTCCGTCCTCCAAATATGCTGGTATATCCAGTGTATAACATGCATCTTTGTCAACAAACATTTCTAATTTTTTGGCATCGAAGAAAGCATCATTTAGTGCTTGCTGAATTATTTTATCTATATCAAGATCTATGTTATTGTCGTCACACACATCATTTGGGTAAGACTGCTCTTCACGGGCCTTGGTTTTTGCTTCTTCTCTAGGAAAAATGTATGTGTCTTTCAGATCAGTTATAATATGATTAATTGTTGTTATTCGGTCAATACGAGAAACAAAATCTTTAATGCTAAAGTTTACTCTAGTGGAAAAAGTCGACGTCATAGATCTTGTAGCTCGAAATAATTTCTCGCAATGTTGGCTGTTAAAAAGCCAGGGATGAAAAATGCTCGAATCAAGTTTATTATCTTTTTTAAATATCTCCAATAATTTTATTAACATGTGTCCATTCAGTTCGATGCATGCATAGCAGTTGCTGGTTATAAAGTGATCTTTTAGCTTGTAATGAGAATCTTTCAACCATCTACGCCAAATTCTTAAAAAATATATAACATACCAAATATTATATAATCGTGTACACATTCGTTCGTTTTTTTTAATAAAGGAAGCTATCAAAAGGTTCATCATCTTGAGATAAGTTTGCGTAGCATTACTAACTGGGACATTATTCAGTAAATCAATTACCTTTATGTCACACATTTTCTTTGCGGCTTCATAATTCATTTTATCTTCTGCGGTTAGATCAGATTTTGTCAACAAATGTTTATCTTTAGTTGCAATTTGAATTAAAATATGCAAATGATCTACATTTACTACAAAATTACCCATTGGTAAGTGCATACCTGGTTTAAGAAACCGTGTTCTTAATTTGGTTAAAATATGAACTTGATCTTGCACGTAGCAAAGTTCAGTTTTGTCCATATCCATATGGAACCATTTTCTAGAATTATTTGTTGAACTTAAGGGAAAAGCAGCTTCGGTTTTCATTGCTTTTAAAAGACGAGTATCCCCGTCTGATGAATACCCGACGATTTGTATTCCAAACTCCTCTGCATGCTTTTGCATTTCAGCCCATCTCATACGGACATCTTTGTGGGTAAATTTATTATCAGTACCGAAAACTGAAATACAAAATGCAGGAGAAGAAGGATCAAGGGGCTGCGCCATTATTGCATATGCATAATCAGCTCTCTTAGCTGAATTAAAATACGACTCAATAGCCTTTGCGGATTTTGCAATATAACATTTGTTATTTGGAACACCGTTTTCCAGAGGTAAAACAAAACCCATTACTTTGTTTGTAGATAAATCGTATTCGATTTTTCCGGTGATCCTTGTAGCGTCTTCTGCAACCCACACAATTTTTGGCAAATCTCGTTCTTCTAAAAATTGATTTAAACCTCTAAAATTGAACTCACCTTCTTCTATTTTATAACAGTTTCTAGATGCAAATCGATGTAAAGTCGTTAGGGAAGGCAAAACGTCGTTTAAATTTGCGTGTAAAGTTTCATATAAAAGTCTCCCTCCTGTATAAAATAAATACAGTGCAAATTTTTTTAAGTTTGATTCGTAAGTATTTTTGCTACTGGGGCCATTATTTAAAAAAGAAACTTTCAGAAGCGCGTTTAGAAACGAGTTTGTTGTAAGAGGTTGACTTTTATCAAATTGCTGAAACTGAATTCTCTTAATACCTTCAGTGACTAGATGATTTAGACTTGGATTATTTTCGATTGTCGAAGTAACTTTTTCGATAACTGGAAAAAAACTTGTCAGCAAGTACTGATTTTCTTGAAACATTTCCCTTTTTCTTCGCATTCTTTCAGAGCGTGAATATTTTAAGCAAGTCCACTTTGAACTTGATTTTTTTGATTCCAATTTTTTATCTTGACACGATGTAGCATTTTCTATGTCGTGTTGTGACGAAGGTTGTGAGGGATGTGTTAAAGTATAGTCCATACTTTCCAAGGTAGTGTCTATTGGAACAAAATTTTTTAAAGTTATTGATTGTAGAACTTTAATACTGGAAGCAGAAGAATTCGACGTGGTGGTTAATTGATTGGAGAAGTAGTCAGTAATCTTGCTTTCATGTCGATTGGTCTCAACCGAAGTTTCACCAGAACTAACGGAACTATTCGAGGAACTATTTTTTAAATGTTTTTTAGTAAAATGTGAGTGAAAATTCGAATACATCCATTTTGGACTTTGTGTGGCTTTCCTAGACGATTTCGGAATCTTGTACTGTGCGCCACAAATACAAGTTATAGTGCATGTTAATTCTCTTGATGAATTCACAGACGTTTGGATTTTGATATTGTCAAATGCTATTTTTGACCAATCTTCTTCATTGTCAAACTTGGATTTAGCCCATTTTTTCAAAGCTGTGTAAATAGACGCATTTTCCTCTGTTAATCCAGAGGTTAATTCCTTTTCTGATAAATTCTTTTCCCCTTGCATAATATTATTTTTAGGTAAATTGGTGGAAGCTGATGGAAGCTGATTATGTAATGTATTAGAAGAAGGTTTGTTACAAGGGATTGTAGTTTGGCCACATACATCATTTTGAGGATTGCTAGACAGCATCGATACATCAGTCATTGTCTGTTGATCTTGTGTTTTTTTATATTTTTTTTGCAAGTGGTCTCGTATGACGTAAACCAAATTTTTGTGACCGCCCACTAATACAAATGAACCCGGATTTTTAAAGAATAGTGGTCCATAGTATTCTTTATATTGTTCTTCAGAAATTTGCTTGCAAAGATAATTTCTCGCAAAATTTTCCATTTCCTCTATATCGGTATTAGTTATTGCACTTAATATAAGGGTACTGTCAAAGCCATATGCGATCAGCAAATTTTTCAAATAAACTGGAATCTTTATATTTAGATTAGTTTCCACTTCTTTAAAAACTGATTCTTCATTCTTGGATGACATCTGAAAATATATTTTAAGCTATATACAGGGTTTCAAAAACTGTCGTACTAAATGTTCACTGTCATGTAGGGGATCATTATAGAACAACCAAAAAAATATTTAAAAAATTCCCTGCAGCTCCGTTTATGAATTACAGGGATTTAAACTTAGAACATTTATTACCATTTATTTTCATTAGGAGCGAATATTTTTTCGCTTTATTTCCATATTTTAAACTGTTCATTTATTTAGTTGTTAGAAGGTGCACTGCTTTAGTAAGAACACATTTTTAATCTATAACTAAGCGTATTTTAAATCAGTTAAAATTTTAGATTTTTTCGAAAAAACACAGTGACAACCTTGCAGTCGTTTTCTCGTGAGTTTCGATGGAAAACCCATCGTTTACAACCCAAACGGTTGCTGATCAATGGAAACAGGCATGAACCGACCCTGTCATAAATATCCCAGTAATCCGACAAAACCAATGCTCTTTGTGTACTGATAATGTTTACTACTTTATGGCTAAAGTCACTCTACTATTTCGCTAGAAATACTGTAAAAGATGGGTTTTTCATAATGTCCTATGAGCAAGTAGTAAATATAGCTCAATACCAATAATAATAATTATTGCGTACTCTTGAGTTCATTTTTATTACTTTAGTCATTCTACTATTTCCCTGGACAGACTGTTAAGTCGTCAGTACTTACTTTTGTTTGAAAATTCACTAGCACAACTTGAACACATCACATTGGCGTTTTTCTAGAAATAGTTAGGTTATGTTTATTTTATGCGCAGCGAGATGTGCGCATACCTACTAGGTATATACTCTGCCACAGTTTATTATGTACTCTGCCTATATACTATATCACTCTGTTTACATACTCTGTCACTCTGCCTATATACTCTGCCACCCTGCCTATATGCTTTGCCACTCCGTCTATGTACTCCGCCACTCTGCCTATATACTCTGCCACTCTGCCTACATACTCTGCCACTCTGCTACATATCAGCCACCTACTCTGCTACTCTGCCAAAATTTTGTACACCAAACTGCCACTGCGGATTACCCCTCGGCCAAAATGTTTCTGTAAACAGTCGAAGCTTTTTACAAACTTTTCTATAATCATCTGATTAATGAGAATAGCATAAGTATTGGTTATTTTAAATTTTATTATGGATGAAACATTTATGGTTTTTCAACAATCTAACTCTATATAATAAATTAGTTGAGAAAGGCTGAAGTCTTAGAGCATTTCAATTACAAAATATATTACGTTATAGTTATTGTATTGTTAATACATATTTTCTTTGGTTGTATCAAATATCACTGACAGATATAAAAATAAATCCAGCAACATAAACAAGACGTCATGGATCTAGTATGATGTACAATCGAATGTAACATGTTTCCTCTATATATCAACATTTGATTTTATTTCATACAGCAACACAATAGAATAAAATCATACCTTCAATGGTATATGGCAAATATTGAGATGGAACACTATGTTTCTTCAAATTTGCACTATTGTGTCTATCTTGCTCAGCAAAATGTATATCACATACTCGTATATCACAAACACTATAGTTCTTTCGGACTTCAGTAGGTGCTTGCAATTCTAGTTTCGGATTTTTTTATAGCTTGCTGCATCCATAAATTGAATAACTAAAATATATTATACCATTTTAAGTAAAAAAGTTATTTTGCAATTCTATTAATTTAATAACTTACATATGCATCCTTTGGAAACATACGCATTTTCATGCTTTTATTGTTGACATGACGTAAATAATAAAAAAAACCATTATTACTTAGGTACCTTATAAGCTGCCAAACAGTGAAATATAACTTTATGATAAAAGCAATGAAAAACAGCATACAACAAGTATTGATTAAAGTAAAACAATGAACGATGAACACAAACATATAACCTGCACAAGCTATAGTAGGCAAATGCAAATGGCGAAAAAGTCAAAGCAAAACAACTTGGTAAGTATATACGCGAATTGTTTTACCGATCGACCGTATATGTCCAACGAAGAGACATCTCGCGGGCTTAGTTAAGAATTAATAAACTGTCTGAACCCGGCCGTAAGCGATAACAACCCGTGGACAGGACCGCTCACCTTTATGTCATGGTCTATCATCTGGTACTTGTCATTGCTGCCATATGTTAAAATTGTAGAGATTAAACCGAATAAACAATAATAATAAATAGTTTTTCTGCATTCAGTTTTGGCGTAGTTTTTAGTGGAAGGGCTGATTTTTCCAACGCCGAATAAAATACTGGGTGAACTCCAAGGACAATACCTTTAATATGTTGTATCTTACTTTTCTAGTAACTTTCTTCAAAATTATGTATAGGTTGGTCTTGGAATGCATCAATGGCGCATGCGTACAGAATACGCTCACTAAGTGAGCATGTGAGCATAGAATTTTTCCGCTCATAAAAATGGCAGCCGCTCCTGAAGATGTTCAGAGTGAGCGCTCGTCTACTGGACATGATCACTGAACAGTTGCGCAACTGTTGTGTCTGCTGAATGAAAGCATTATGTCAATGTGATCACATGTGATATAGTTTTATTTGGAAAAGTATTAAACATTGCTTTCATTCAGCAGACACAACAGTTGCGCAACTGTTCAGTGATCATATCCACAAGACGAGCGCTCACTCAGAACATGTTCAGGAGCGGCCGCCATTTTTGTGAGCGGAAAAATTCTATGCTCACTTAGTGAGCGTATTCTATACGCATGCGCCATTGATGCATTCCAAGACCAACCTATACATAATTTTGAAGAAAGTTACTAGAAAAGTAAGATACAACTATGATACAACAAATTAAAGGTATTGTGCAGAAATAAATGTATTAAAATATTGGAGTTCACCCAGTATTTTATTCGGGGTTGGAAAAACCAGCCCTTCCACTAAAAACTACGCCAAAACTTAATGCAGAAAAACAATTTATTATTATTGTTTATTCGGTTTAATCTCTACAATTTTAACATATGGCAGCAATGAAAAGTACCAGATGACAGAGGATGACATAAAGGTGAGCGGTCCTGTCCAGCTAACAGTCAACTGTTGTGAAGTGAACGGTTGGAGCGGGATCGGTTCCCGATCCGCCTGCTGAATGAAAGCATTAATCAACATGGTAGCAGTTCGTAGTTAGTTGGTTCTGCAAACTTTATTTGATCTTTCGTCATCTGTGACGTAAAATTCTTACCACAATAAATTTAATTAAGGGGGCGTTTGAATCATAGAATACAACATAATTTTATAATTATGCAAATGTCGGTTATAAAATCATTAATTGTTTATTTTATTGTGTGTAATAAGTCATAATATCCTCCTACGTATGGTATAGGGGTTTAATTTACATAAATTCTTTTTATAAAATTTTTATTTCAATTTTATCAAAAGAACCCCTTAACCCTATGACGCGTGTTTCGTAGAAGAGAAATATAACAGAAATTTCGGCAATGATGTATTAGTTTGGTTTATTTGCATATTTTAAATAATTGTTAAAGAACGGCCATATTTGTATTTTGTACTTTGTAGGATTCCCTAAGAGAGGGCGCGAGATCCGAAAATACTGTAGTGTAACTGGTTATCTAAGGAAATTACAGATAATCATAAATATCTAAGTTATTTAAAATGATTTAATAGTGATCGTATACCTATTTGTTATTTCAAACAAATTCTGCCAATTCAATTATCTGTATATTTGAGATGATGAGTTTTGATACAGCGCGCGGCATCTTTAGGAGTAAAATATTGTTATTTTTTGACAGCAACGAAAGTACTTATGTTTTCTATGATTCAAACGCCCCCTTAAATGTAAGGTTTAGCAAGGGAAATTTAGTGATTTTAATTCGTCGAAGTTACTGAAATATGAGAAGTTGCCGCATCGTTTATTTTGACATTAATATTTTGACATATTTTAAGTTACAAATTTTTCTTCTTAGAACAAATTTTCAATTGTATTGATATTTATATTAATTGAAAATGCCGAAAGTGTTGAGTGAGGATATGAAAGAGTGCATCGCTTCGATGTTAACTTTTTGTGAACGAGAGCGGGACAATAAGTGTGTTATCATACCATTAACAGCTGTACGAGAGGTATAAAAATAACAATAATACTGATTGAGAATTTTTTTAAATGATTTTTAATTTTAGCGTGTAGCTGCGATGGCCAACGTAAGCTTAAATACAATAACATCGATATGGCAATCTATTAAAAGAAATGAACCATTAAACCCAAATAAACCTAAACATTCACGTGCTAAACCTGTTACAGGAATTGATGATGCCGCACAGGTCGCAATTAGAAATACTATATACCAAATGTATGAACGGCGTAAGTGAAAACAAAAATTATTTGATTTATAAAATCTAAAATAGAGGATTGTAGATGAACACATTACACTTGAGTCGTTGGGGAATAAATTAAGGGAAACTGACATATTTTTTGGATGTCAACGATCTTTGTCTACTGTATTGAAAAAGATTGGTTTTCAATACAAGAAGGATAATCCACGTCGTGGTTTGATGGAAATGCCACATGTAGTGCTACAGCGATTAACCTTTTTGAGGTTATACCATGAATATAAGACCCAGGATATATATGATTTTGTATTTTTGGATGAAACATGGTTATTTCAAAATGGTACAATTGCTCGTTCCTGGCAAGATAAAAATGTACATTCCGTAAGAAGTACTAAGGTGGATGGGAAAAGGTTAATTATTTTTTTTTATCATATAAAAAGTAACAAAAATATATTATAATACAATATAAACAAATAATAATGCAGCCTAAGATTTATTTTTTTTTTTGTAACTAGGTATATTGTTCTACATGCTGGAAATAGGAATGGCTTTATACCTGGTGCCAAATTAGTATTTCCTTCCAACACAAAATGCTCTGACTATCACGGGGAAATGAACCAAAAAAATTTTTTAGAATGGTTTGGAAATTTACTAAACCTCTTAAGCAGACCATCAATAATTGTTATGGATAATGCTCCATACCACAGTACTTTGGTATCAAAAGTACCAAACACTGCATCCACAAAAAATGAAATTAAGGAATGGTTGAATAACAATGGCATTCAGTATGATGAAACGTCATTGAAGAAAGAATTACTACTGAAAGTGGCATTGTAAGAATCATTAATATCATTATTTTGGTTATCAATATAATATTTATTAACTTTTAGGCATAAGCCACCAAAAGAATATGTAGCTGATCAAATGGCTGAAAAAGCAGGACATAAAGTATTACGTCTTCCTCCATATCATTGCAATTTCAATCCAATTGAGTTGGTATGGGGGATTACCAAAACTTATTATAATCGCCACATAGGTAGGGATGGGAAATCTATTGAAGCAAGTGTTAATATGTGGGATGAGGCATTGCAACAAGTGACAGCACAGGAATGGACTAACTGTATTGACCATGTGGAAAAAGAAATTAATGTATGGTGGAACCGTGAAATAGGATTTGAACAAAGAGAAATAGAACCATTTATAATAAATCTAAATGATGATAGTTCTGATAGTGCTTTTTCAGATACCTAGGGATAGTATATGCACATTATTTTAATTTTGAGATATTTGTGTATTATAAGTGTATTAAACATTTCATTGGAATTATGAACAAGGAATTTTAATTTAATAAACTTGTTTGTTTTTTTTAATGTGTTTCAGTATTATTTCTTACTTTCAAAACTAACAAAAACTTACATTGGATTATTTTTAAAAAGTACTTTTTCTTTGTTTAAGTAATTAAACTTATAACTGGGAAAATAAAGTCAGCTTTAGTGAAAATAGTTGAGCAACAAACAAAAGTAGTACTTCCTTCAGTCCTCCTACTAGTGATATTAATTAGCAGTATACAACTTCTTCATCGTATGTACAATATTATTTCACTGCTATAGCCATTTAAATTTGTTAGTTGTTGCATACATTCCATGGAAAGAAGAGTTTATATTAAAGTTGTGTTAGTTTTTAAAAGTCAAACTAAATAACACCTCGACAATTAATGTGAATAA
Source organism: Amphimallon solstitiale (assembly GCA_963170755.1). Taxonomy (NCBI): domain Eukaryota; kingdom Metazoa; phylum Arthropoda; class Insecta; order Coleoptera; family Scarabaeidae; genus Amphimallon; species Amphimallon solstitiale. Next base: position 25,985,790 of record OY720685.1, read on the forward strand.
TGTAATAAGAGATTTACCGTTGATTACATTGCTAAAAACAAGTATTTATTTTGGAAATACATTTTGTGTTCATGTTAACATTATTATTATTGCCGATATTGGTAAATGAAGGTAATTCTCCCACTTTTTTAAAATAAATTACTTTTTTCTAATGTATAGATACATAACCAAACTTTTAAAATAAATATACATAACCAATATCTCCATTACCGAATGTATTTGGCATCGCTGCTGTTATATAACGTCATTGTTATGAATGACGAAAGATCAAATAAACTTTACAGAACCTATAGTTGATTAAACGGAATAGTTTGGATGGTGGTGTATTGTCCATTGGCGGAGAAAACAGTTTGAAAAAAAAACAAGGTTGAAGAAAAAACGTGCGAGAAAAATGGCAGGCAGCGTTGAACGATATGGACTTGATCGTTTTAGCGGAAAGGACTTTAATAGTTGGAAATTTCGAGTAGAGGCAGTATTAGATCAACTAGAGGTGAAACAATGTATAGAAGAAAAATTACCGAGGAATCATCAGCTGATTTACAAAAGAAAGACAAGCAATGCAAGGTATTAATTATTCAGTGTATTGCGAACGAGTACCTTGAATATGTCAAGAATAAAAATAGTTCCTACGAAATGTGGAAGATATTAACAGATACCTTTGAAAGAAAAGGGGTGGCATCGCAATTATATTTGTGGAAAAAGTTATTAGAAATGAAATATGCAGAAACCGAAAGTCTGGAAAATCATTTTAAGAACTTCGATGAGTTGGTGCGAGAACTTAAAGCAGTGGGAACGAATATGGATGATACTTTGGTTGTATGTCATCTGCTATCAACTTTACCAACATCATTTGATGGAATTGTAACAGCCCTGGAAACTCAGGATCCCAAGCTACTGACGGTGGAGTTCGTGAAACCGAAGTTATTGGACTACGATATGAAGAAGAAGATGGATTCGGATGACAGAAGAACGTGCCAGGCAGATACAACAGTATTTTATAGTAATAATCGTAGAAATATAAATAGTTTTAAGAATCATTCAAATCAGGTAGGTGGTAGAATAAGTAATGAAAATAAACAAAAGTTTACTGATAAGAGAAAAATAAATGTGAATGACACTGTACATAGTTCTACAAAATGTAATACAGTTTGTTATAGATGTGGAAAAATAGGGCATCGTAGATTTGAATGTAGAACAAAATTACAAGTGAATGTTGTAGAAAGGCAAGTAGAGGATGAACGGGTTGCATTTTTATCTTCTACGTTATCTTTATTAACACAAGAACAACATACAGATGTTATTACGTTTATTGTAGATTCAGGGGCCACAGAGCATATGATTAATAATGAAGAATTGTTAAGTAATAAAATTGAATTAGAAAAACCAATAAAAATAATTGCGGCAAAAGAAAATACTGCAATGGAGGCTACAAAATTAGGGGAAATAGAGGTTTTGCTAGAAGCTGGTAAAAATAAATGTTTAGGTAGCATTAATAATGTATTATTAGTGGAACAATTGCGATATAATTTGTTATCAGTACCGAGATTAGAGGAAAATGAATTTAAGGTTGTTTTTAAAAATGGAAAAGTGTTATTAATAATAATAAAGAATAACAAGGTGTTAAATGTTGGATTTAGAGACAGAAATTTGTATAAGATTAGTTTTAAGTTAGATAAACATGTGGGGGAAAGCTATAGTTGTATAAATAGTACAGAAGAATTAGAAAAATGGCATAAAAGGTATGGGCATATGGACTATAATAATTTATTTAAATTAAAGAATAAAAATATGGTAGAAGGGTTATCTTTAACTGTTCCAAAATCAGGGGATAGGGGTAAATGTGAGAAATGTGTGCAAAGTAAACAGACAGAAAAGGTTGGGAAACAAATAATCAAAGGTAGAAGTACAAGACCATTACAACTTATTCATACTGATATATGTGGTCCATTTGATCCTAAGACTATAAATAATGAATCATATTTTCTTACATTTATTGATGATTTTACTGGATTTAAATTAGTATATTTATTAAAAGCTAAGAGTGAAATGTTCAAATATTTTGTACAGTATGAAGCATATGTAACTGCCCATTTTAATCTTAGAATATCAACTGTTAGGTGTGATAGGGGAGGCGAATACAAGGCCAGGAATTTTATAGAATTTTGTAAAGATAGGGGCATTAAGATACAATACACAGGACCTTATAATCCTCACTTGAACGGAGTGGCTGAAAGAGCAAACCGGACAATTGCCGAAAGAGCTAGAGCAATGATACTGGAGTCAAACTTATCAAAGGAATTCTGGGGAGAAGCTGTAAGGGTGGCGACGTATGTATTGAACAGAAGTCCTACGAATGCATTAGAAGAAAGTAAAACGCCAGCCGAAATGTTCTTTGGAAGGAAACCGGATGTAAGTAAATTAAAGGTCTTTGGGTGTATAGCGTACAAGTATATTCCGAAACAGTTCAGAAGCAAATTCGATGCTAAAAATGAGAAATGTATTTTCGTTGGTTATGTGGAGAATGGGTATAAGTTATGGGAGCCAACACAACGAAAATTCAAATTTTCAAAAAATTTTATTTTCGATGAAACCAAAACGATAGAAAGTTTAAATTCACCGAATCAACCTGCAAGACAATTGACATTTGAGGCATTCGATGAGGAGAAAGAAACGCAAATAGAGAAAGAAGAGGTGATAGAAGAAAGTGACACAGAGAATGAAAATAATGTGGAAAGGAAACGAACTAGGAAACTTCCAGAACGTTTCAAAGATTATGTAGTTGACACATTGTTAACATGCTCAGAGAAGGTTCCAGAGACCTATGAGGATGCAATAAATGGTGAAGATAGCCATAAATGGCAAGCAGCAATGCAAGAAGAAATGAAATCAATGCAGAAAAATGATGTTTGGGAACTGGTAGAAAGACCAGAAAATGAACATGTAATTGACTGTAAGTGGGTATATACTGTCGTAACCCTGAGTGTATAAAAATATCTAAGTAAAATCAAGCTAATATAACCATCAATCACCCAAATAATCCCTTAATTACACCCTAAGTTAGACATTCAACTTCTTCCTACGTCACACGTTGGGTAAGCCAATAAAATTAACGTAGAATATTTTCAATATTATATTTTACTTGTTTATAAATCAAATATTTATATGCCCTAACTAACTCAGTCGTTTAAAAAAAATTCTAATTCTTGCATATTATTATTAATCATAAAAATCTTAGTTCGGACCTGTCTCTTTAAAATATCTAAGAAAGATTATTGTCCAAGTTCTTTTCACTCTAAACGTTGGTAATCCGCAACTAAACGATTTTACCGCTACTCAAGTGAACTAACTTTGATAAATTTACTAACTGTTTTCGTTAATTGATACAAATATTTTTATATTCAGATTAAGTTCTAATTTACATCATTTCTTATCTAATAGAATGGTAAGTTACTTTTAAACTATTTCTATATCTTCCCAATACATTAATTGGTATGTTTACTTTATTTTTAGGAGGTCAAAATACTATGAGTATTGCAGAATGTTAACCTATCAAATATCTTTACGTAAATAAAATCAAAAATGGTTGAGTAACAATAAATATAATGTGCTGTTGAGAAATAACATACAATTATCATGTATATGATGAAAATGCCAGTATATTTAACAATTTCTTATTTAAACTTGTCCAATATCTTGTTATTTATATCTGTGTCATGATAGGAATTGATATTCTAACCCTATTTTTCAAGGTAAGATTAATTTACAACATGTAATAAACTTTAAAAATGTATATCAATAATTTCTACTTCAAATAGTATTATGTAACTGTTTTTTATACTTCAAGATTTAATTTCTGATACATTTTGTCCTTTAATTTTTAATCTATTCTGTGTCAATTCGTTAAATTAAAGAGATTTTCATATTAATAGGAACAATCAAATAATACAACCTTATAATAAATTTGTGTAACTTCTTATTATGGAGTTCCTTTTGATTTGTTGATTCTTGTCTCTTTGTAGCATCAGTTGAACTGGAATTCCACAAACTACCAGCTGTTTATGCTTCGGAAATATAATTACAAGTGTTCGTACTGGATATTCTACTGGATATGCATGTACAAGGATCCTATTATTCGGTGTCTTCGTCCCAGGAAAATCTTCAATACCTATGGTCGCTCAATAGTTAAACTGGTTATACGCCTACCTCGGCTGGATTTATTTAATTGGATATGTACTTCTTATATTTCTAATATTCGTGAACTGCGCTCAAGAATATTCTCACAATGAACTTCCTGCTATGGATATATTCTTCTCCTTTTCCTTTCCAACTGTAACGTGCTACTGGAATTCCCCAAGAAATTATATCCTTTAATGGTGAGTACTTTTATTTGTTTTTATGTTTTATATTCATTCAACTCTTCTGTTGCTATCCAAATCACTTTATACTGCCTACGTTGCAGTAATGATGTACAAATACTGAGTTTAAATTTATATTTTATATAACCCAGTAACAGAATATTGATTTTCTATACACAATATGTTCTTTATGCACTTTTATGTATGAAAATACGGTCTAAATTCTTCGTACCGAATTTTCATCAACTCTCTTCTCAGAATTTTTTAAGAAGAATTTTTTTATTTACTCTCCAATTACCTTAGTAATAATTTCTATATTTGAATTGACCAATCTCTATTCAACACCTCTTAATGATATTCAAAATACATTCTATTATTTTAATACTCTCTTGTATGCCTTTCTATATTACAATATTCATATTTTAACAATTTTTACCATGAATTTATAAATGTATTTCAGTATTCAAAACAATTTTAAAATATACTCTCTCAAAAATTCTGTAAATGTCAAAATCTGTCAACCACTGACTTTTCCTCTAATTAAATTATGGCGGGAGTTTTTATCTATTTTAACGTTACTTTCAAACAAAGTTTCCTTTTTTAAAAATCAATAATTTCAACAGGTTTGAATAATTTTTCATTTATTAAATAAGAAATTTTCTGTTTAAGTAATAATAAAATATCTGTCACCTATATAAAACATTTACACTATTAACAACTTTTAACGTAACATTTTTTATTATTATGCTTGCTATATTCTAGCACTATGTCTGTATTATTCTAACCATATGCCATTTTCATCATGTCAACTTTATCATAAATTTATTTAACAATTCATCACTATATTCTCTATGCAAAACTATATACATGTATTATTATTATAACTATTTTGACTGTAACATAAGTTTCTTTTCTGTCTTTATTTTTTTTTTATTATGTGTATTTGGTATTAGGAAAATTATTATTCTCAAAAATGTTATTTATATTCTAAGTATATTTTTTTTTTTAAATATCTGGTTATCTGTAAGTACTTTATTGTCTCCAATTTCTGTATAAAATATTTTCTCTTTGTATACCTCTATATCATGATTTTTTAAACATATATGAACACTTTATTATAACTACCATATGTAATATCTTTGTCACATTATGGTGAATATTAAATCATCTTTTCCATTATTTCTTTGGAACTTAAATTGCCTCTCTGAAATATGCTTTAGTCATGCTCACTTATACATTATTAATTATTATCTATTTTGTTCTTATTCGAACATTTCCCCTATATACCTTATTAGACATTTTCGTCTTATCCCTTACTTTCATCATACGAAAGCTTTTACTTATAATTACGTTTTATTGGCGTACGTTACCATTTAAATAATATGTAGACATTTTTGTCATATACATTTTACAACTCTGGGTTTCTTTACCCTTTCTCATACATTTTTACATTTATAATACCATATTTTCATGGATCATTTTATATTACTTTATTATAGTAAGCATTTTATAATTACTTCAATTATCATATTTCTTCGTAAAAGGCCCTTTTTCTTTCTTCTTAATAATTATATTCTCTTATTCACCTAATGTTTCACACGATTTGCTTTATTGCGCAAAATTATCGTAGTATATCTCTTAGTTTTATAATACTCCTATACATTTTTTTCTTGATAATATTTTCTTTCCATAGACAATTTTATTTTATTTTAAGTTTCTTACAATTCCAGTTATCTTCTTTAAATTCCTTTTCTTTTACACACATGTTCTTATATTATCAACTTATATTACATCATTTTTTTGTTTCTACTATATACAAATATTTTGAAATAAGGGAATAACTTTTAATAAATAATGATACTAAATTTAATATTAATAACGCTCCTATTTCTATACCTTAATTAAACTTCCGGACGAGTTTCTGAAAAATTCCTGCCCCTACCTTATTATCATATAGATACCTTTCATATATGGGCTCGTATTATTTGTAGTCGCTCTGGTTATAAGTGAAATATCTAAATTCACCATCATTTTATTGTCTTTTAATCAATCTCTATGCCCCTAATAATATCAACTCTCATGCTCTTAACATTTAATTTGAGAAATATTGTAATAAGGGTCTTGTCCTTTTCTGGTCATTGTATTCTTAATTTTATCCTTGATAATTGGTGATGCTTAACACCTACAAGAATTATCTCTATACTTCTGTCTTGGTTAACATACTATATGAGTGATTCTATTATTGGAAATTATATCCTGCCCCTATCTTATAATCGAGTGGGGATATCTGTATATTAGATCCATGTCCTTAAATTGGGAAAGATCATTTTATAAGGGCTATTTTTTTTTAATTTGTGGTAGCTCTTGTAACAGTTGTTGTCACTAGTACCATCAAATACTACCCTATACTATCTGCCATGTCCAAATTCTTTATTCGGGTATAATAATTTTTATGAGGGCTTATATCTTGTTGCAGCTCTGGTAGGAAGGTGTCGCCGGTACCTACAGTTGTCGCCCTTGTATACAACTGCCATGTCCATAAATAAATGTTAGATTGTATCATATATTATCCGAGACATCTTATCCATTATAATTTTTAATCTTACTCTATTTTTCAATGTTCCATATGTTTCTTCTTTATCCGCATCTTCTTCATACCATAACTCATTTTCTTCAATTTTATAAAACATCTTATTCATAAATTTTCCAACCTGGTCAAATATATTCATAACATCTGCATTTCTAGGTGTAACTATATCTGTAACTTTCTGAACTTCAATATCCCATTCCAATAATTCTTTGCACTTAATTTCCAAAATCAGTGTATCCTGTTGAACATTTCTTCGCACATATCTTCCTGAAAAATCTCTTATACTCATAACAGAATCATTTCCATTTACAAATTCTTTGTACTTATTAAACATTCTAATCTTTTCATTCCCCAAAACATTTTTCACAAAAGATGGTATTATATTACGTCCTACTTTAAAACTTCTTCCCATATACTTTTTGTCTCCTATAACTATTTCTGTTATCTGCTTTAAAAAATATAAATCCAAAATATTATCATCTTCTTCTACTAATAAAAGAGTGTCCAAATATGATCGTAAAATTTTCCTGTCGGAATCTAAATATTTTGTTTTCTTTTGTATAGGATTAATCGTGTAAGTTTTCTTGATTTCAGCTGTATTTTGTTCAATGTTAATACAGTTTATATTCTTCTCACAATTTTCAATTATCTTCTCTTCATTTGTATCTTGTTTGTCCTGTAAGTCATCTTTTAGAGATAATGTATTAGCTGATTCTTCATCTACTTTATTTTCTACTGTAAAATCTTCACACATCTTGTCCAACATTCCATTTAATCCCTCAGACGTCTCGTCTAGTTTATCCAATCTTCCATATAATTCTCTTTTATCCTCCTCTCTTTGTCGTCGACTTTCTTCATTCATCTTGTCCAATTTATCAAAACATTCATCCCACATACGCCTTCTTTCTAATCTGTCTTCCTCCACTTTATTAAAATATTCATCCCACATACGTTTGTCTTCCTCTCTATTTTTTTCACTTTCTTCACTCATTTTTTTTATCGTTTGATAAATTAACAACATATCTGCTGATGTGATTGACGTCTTTCTCTGTAACTGCAATTTATCATCCCTATCTTGTATAGTTACTAACTGTTGTGTTCCTTCTTCACTATCGCTTGAAGACTCTGGCCTATTTACTATAGAACTACTTTTAGACCTAGTATTCATGTTTATATAATTTTATGTAACAACTCTTTAATAAAAATTACTTGTATTTACGTTTCTGGTTTTATTATACTGTTAATCTCTGTGTATTGCAAAATGTATTTAACTAATTATAATCAGGAGAATAAAATATCAAAACACAATCTTTGCGAGTTTCTTTTATAACGCCCCACGTTCGGAAGCCATATTAATGTCGTAACCCTGAGTGTATAAAAATATCTAAGTAAAATCAAGCTAATATAACCATCAATCACCCAAATAATCCCTTAATTACACCCTAAGTTAGACATTCAACTTCTTCCTACGTCACACGTTGGGTAAGCCAATAAAATTAACGTAGAATATTTTCAATATTATATTTTACTTGTTTATAAATCAAATATTTATATGCCCTAACTAACTCAGTCGTTTAAAAAAAATTCTAATTCTTGCATATTATTATTAATCATAAAAATCTTAGTTCGGACCTGTCTCTTTAAAATATCTAAGAAAGATTATTGTCCAAGTTCTTTTCACTCTAAACGTTGGTAATCCGCAACTAAACGATTTTACCGCTACTCAAGTGAACTAACTTTGATAAATTTACTAACTGTTTTCGTTAATTGATACAAATATTTTTATATTCAGATTAAGTTCTAATTTACATCATTTCTTATCTAATAGAATGGTAAGTTACTTTTAAACTATTTCTATATCTTCCCAATACATTAATTGGTATGTTTACTTTATTTTTAGGAGGTCAAAATACTATGAGTATTGCAGAATGTTAACCTATCAAATATCTTTACGTAAATAAAATCAAAAATGGTTGAGTAACAATAAATATAATGTGCTGTTGAGAAATAACATACAATTATCATGTATATGATGAAAATGCCAGTATATTTAACAATTTCTTATTTAAACTTGTCCAATATCTTGTTATTTATATCTGTGTCATGATAGGAATTGATATTCTAACCCTATTTTTCAAGGTAAGATTAATTTACAACATGTAATAAACTTTAAAAATGTATATCAATAATTTCTACTTCAAATAGTATTATGTAACTGTTTTTTATACTTCAAGATTTAATTTCTGATACATTTTGTCCTTTAATTTTTAATCTATTCTGTGTCAATTCGTTAAATTAAAGAGATTTTCATATTAATAGGAACAATCAAATAATACAACCTTATAATAAATTTGTGTAACTTCTTATTATGGAGTTCCTTTTGATTTGTTGATTCTTGTCTCTTTGTAGCATCAGTTGAACTGGAATTCCACAAACTACCAGCTGTTTATGCTTCGGAAATATAATTACAAGTGTTCGTACTGGATATTCTACTGGTTATGCATGTACAAGGATCCTATTATTCGGTGTCTTCGTCCCAGGAAAATCTTCAATACCTATGGTCGCTCAATAGTTAAACTGGTTATACGCCTACCTCGGCTGGATTTATTTAATTGGATATGTACTTCTTATATTTCTAATATTCGTGAACTGCGCTCAAGAATATTCTCACAATGAACTTCCTGCTATGGATATATTCTTCTCCTTTTCCTTTCCAACTGTAACGTGCTACTGGAATTCCCCAAGAAATTATATCCTTTAATGGTGAGTACTTTTATTTGTTTTTATGTTTTATATTCATTCAACTCTTCTGTTGCTATCCAAATCACTTTATACTGCCTACGTTGCAGTAATGATGTACAAATACTGAGTTTAAATTTATATTTTATATAACCCAGTAACAGAATATTGATTTTCTATACACAATATGTTCTTTATGCACTTTTATGTATGAAAATACGGTCTAAATTCTTCGTACCGAATTTTCATCAACTCTCTTCTCAGAATTTTTTAAGAAGAATTTTTTTATTTACTCTCCAATTACCTTAGTAATAATTTCTATATTTGAATTGACCAATCTCTATTCAACACCTCTTAATGATATTCAAAATACATTCTATTATTTTAATACTCTCTTGTATGCCTTTCTATATTACAATATTCATATTTTAACAATTTTTACCATGAATTTATAAATGTATTTCAGTATTCAAAACAATTTTAAAATATACTCTCTCAAAAATTCTGTAAATGTCAAAATCTGTCAACCACTGACTTTTCCTCTAATTAAATTATGGCGGGAGTTTTTATCTATTTTAACGTTACTTTCAAACAAAGTTTCCTTTTTTAAAAATCAATTCTCATCATTTAAGATAATTGAACAAGTTCTTACAATTCTATATTACAAAACAAACACACGATTAATATCAAAATCTCTATTTTACAGGTTTTGGTATCATTTGCTGAACTATGGACCTTAACCAATGGACTTTACTACATTATCAAATCAACAATTGTAAATATTAATACTAGGATAATAAACATCAATTTTCATAATTCTATTTCTATTTATAAGTTTCTTAAACTTTTAATATCACAATACAACTCTTTTCATAACCAACTATAAATATTGATGGTCAGTACCTAGTACTACCACAATACAATTAAAAGAGAAAAAGAAAAGAACGAGCGATTTAAAGCAAGGCTTGTAGCAAGAGGCTTCATGCAAAATGGAGGAATGACCATGAAAGAAGACATATATGCGCCGGTTGCAAAAATGCCTACAATTCGATTATTAATAATGGTAGCAAACCATTTAAAATTGCATAAAGTACAGTTAGATGTAAAAACAGCGTTTTTAAACGGGAAAATCGAAAATGAAGATCCAGTTTACATGGAACAACCAGTAGGTTTTGAAAGAAAGGGAAATTTAATCTGTAAACTAAAACGTGCGATATATGGATTAAAAACCTCACCTAAGAAATGGAACGAGTGTTTTAACAACTTTATATTGAAATTAGGTTTTATCAGATCCGAAAATGATAGTTGCTTATATACAAAAATCAAGGGAGAGCGTCGGATATATATATTAATATATGTCGACGATTTAATAATCGCAGCAACAAAAAAGGACGATATAGTGCAGTTACAAGAAGAACTTAGTAAGAAATTTGAAATGACAAATGTTGGAGAACTGAATCACTTTCTGGGTATAGATATTGAATGGGACGAAAAAGAAGGAACGGTAAAACTGAATCAGAAGAAGTATATTGAAACTGTACTAAATAAATACAATATGACTGATTGCAATGTAATATCGACACCAATAGAAACTAATCTGAAACTGCTGAGAAACACAGATCCAGCCAGGATTACAAATCAACCATTTCGTGCCTTGGTTGGAAGTTTGTTGTACATAGCTCTCAGTACCAGGCCGGATATCATGTTTGCTATAAACTATCTTAGCAGATACCAGGAAAGCCCAACAGAGGAAATGTGGACATACTTGAAACGTATCCTTCGATATTTAAAAGGTACGCGAGATTATTCATTGATGTATATGAAAAGTTCGACAAATCTCATTTTGGAAGGCTATAGTGACGCTGATTTCGGAAGCGATCCCGTAGATCGAAAATCAGTGAGTGGGTATGTATTTAAAATTAACGATAATGTTGTATCATGGGGCTCAAAGAAACAAAATACAGTCGCATTATCATCAACCGAAGCTGAATATAATGCATTAACATTAGCGGCATGCGAAGGAATATGGCTGAAAAAGTTAATGGCAGATTTGCAAATATTCACTCAAAGTGAGATAACATACGAAGACAATCAAAGTGCCATAGCTCTCAGTCGTAACACAGAAAATATGAAACGCACAAAACACATCGACGTAAAATATCATTTTATCAGAGAAGAAGTGCAGAATGGTAAAATCAAACTTAAATACATTGAATCCATGGATCAACTCGCAGACATTTTTACAAAAGGTTTAGGGGCAAATGTTTTTCGAAAACATTGTTATAATTTAAACATTTCATAGTTAATGAGTTTGTTATATACTGTTTACTCTGTTAGAACGTTTTATACATAAGTTACGTTTAAGGGAGAGTGTTAATATAGGTAAACATAACTAAATGTATATATGTAATAGATTTAGGTTGGTACCGGTGAAATAGACAGAGTAAAACGAAGTAGATAGTTGTTGTTGTACAAGGCAGTAGAAGGGTGTGTAATAAAGAGATTATGTCAATGTGATATAGTTTTATTTGGAAAAGTATTAAACATTAATCAACAGAATATAGGCGTTGTTATATGTAATTATGGTTAGAACGTCTATGGAAACTGTAACTTCGTATGAGTTTGGATGTCTTCGGAATGTCAGTGGTGGCCTTGCTTTGACTTCGGCCAACTTCGTATGGGTTCGGACGTCTTCGGAATGTCGGTGAAGGCCTTGCCTTGGCTTCGGCAAACTTCGTTTGTGTTCGTACGTCTTCGGAATATCGGTGAAGGCTTTGCCTTGTCTCCGGCCAACATCGTGAACATTTTAAATATTTGAATATAGGCAGTGTTATATGTAATTATGATTAAAATTCAGACTGATTTATGCAATAAATTATTTCAAATTATTGTTGCGTTTTCGGGTTCGAAATGAACAACTCGTGCAAATGTTTTAAAACTGTCTGTATATTTACATACTTAAAACTAATCACAATATAAAAATATAAAATAAATGTAACGCACTTAAAACTACTACGAATAAATTAACACACGTATTTATTTCTACACTACTATTTATGTTTGTAATATTTATGTAATAAAACTGCACCGCTTATATTTATTTTAACTGTTCAGTAAATACCGCGCGCGACTACTATTGAATGAATCCATCCTTTCTGGGCACCGGCCGCTTTTTATATCGGCATATAAGACTCTGGAAATATACGCGAAAATTCTATCTTCTTTGTGGATGTTTGTAGTAAATACGAGCCGCTTACGTCGTACATGTGTGCATGATTTATTACTTATTTACATTTCGTTTTTATTGCGCCGATGTTTATTTTCTTTTTGCGGAGTTATTTCATTACATTATCAACAAAAAGGACGAAATAAATAATTGCACGCCCGTAGAGATTCGCAAAATAGCAGAAGACAATTTTCAAAATCTTTCGCCAACATAGTCTCGACATATTATCAAAAACAAACAGTTGTACTATTCAACATTAGAAGTAAATTTCAATAGTAGCATCAGAAAACTTATCATCAACTCTGCTTAACAATTTATATTGTTAATTAGTAAATAAAATGTTAGCATGTGTGCTTTTTATTCTTTGTACAACTTCTATTGCACATGTTTGTTACATTAAAGGCTTACATTTTGACATTTAAATATAATTTGGTTCCATTTTTTTTTGTTACCAACGTTAAAACAACAAAATTAGCGTGCGATAAAGTAATACCCTTGTTTATTAATACTATAGTTATACAACTGAAGGTTAGTTCGGGTAGGTAGCCAACAGAGGGGTTGGGCAGTAGGATGTGCCCATTCTTAAGTTTTCCCGCTAAATTTGTTGTAGTAAAAGCAGTCTTCTCGTAGTAGTAAAGAGAAGCCAATGGGAGCTTAAAGGAAGTGACGCAATTATCCAATTACACCAATCGTGTTTGTTACAATTTTGTAGGCGTTTTGCTTTAGATTTAAATATTTTGAATTAAGGGATATGATAAGTCTACTGACACTAATTTTTCAAATTCCAAAAATAAGTGATGATGTGATTGTGGATGTTAAATGTTATTCTAAAATACATATTGCAAGACGATGTAACGAAGAAATGTCATTTTTCCTATATATTTTATCTTATAATTGACAATGGATATTGCAGTTATACAAGCTGAAAAAGGTTCAAAGTACTAACCTTTAATAAAATCTTTGCTTGCTTATGAATTAGTTTGTTTGTATAACTTGTTGGGTATGTACTATCCTCAACAATAATTGATGATTATTCATTCAGACTTGTATCATGGCAATTGTTGTTACGATTCAGGCCTAGATAAAATAAAAATAACTAGAACCATAATAAAATAAGTAATGTCAAAGCCAAGTACATTTAAGTGTGTATCTAATTAACTTTTATGAAGTGATATACCTCACTTCAACCAGTATGATAAAATAAAAAATAAAATCCATGAAGATTTCAAACAATTGCAATTAAACGTGGGTGAAAGAAAAATTAAATAGTAGAAATATAAGTAAACTTGTTTGATAATGACGTGTAATGTCAAAACTGCAGTCACATAGTGATTAAAATAAAGTGAAGTTATTCAAATTTAATTGAGTGTTTTATTTTACTTATGTATAAGTAACAGCCGAAAGTGTTACATATTTTAAACTAGACCATGTGTAGGCAGTATTTACTATATTGATAATTACCAAGAATGTAAATGTATAATGAAAGTTGCTGCGACTTCCCTGACGAGCTGAGGTATTGTGGGTGTAAAAGCAGGATTAATTATAACACTTCTACAGTAAGAAGGATAGTGTTTCTATTATAATAATAAATTTATTATATCAATAATAAGATATACATACAGTTTACACAATAGCACATCATGCAAAAATGTAATGATAACATCAACACAGGGCTAATTTATGTCATTGACATTGTAGAATGCTTCTTGAAGGAGAATGTTCTTTATTTTCTCTTTAGATACGAAAGTAGAAAGATGTCTACACATAACTTTGATTTTGTTAAATAATTACCAGTGACGTGTTGTACTGAAGTGGCTTTTGTCCTATGTAATGCGGGATGTGCAGCAAATGGTGATGAGGGGTGCAGATTTCTGTAATCTCACCCCTAGTCATGAGGTGTGACAGCTTTTTCAAAGCCCTCCTTAGTTGTTGCAGAATATGTGTCTAGGCTAATGGACTTATAAGTTCTCTGAAGAGAGGTTTGCAGCGAATAGTTTGTGAAACACAGACAATTGCTCGAACAGCCTTCTTCTGCAGGATGAACACCTTTTCTACATAGGCCTACTTACCCCATATTGGTTAAACATTGTTGATATGTGATTTGATAGTCCATAGTATATCGTTATTCCAGTAGACTATCAGTTATAAATCTGATATGTCTAATTGCATAAGTAGCAGAAGATAAGTGTTTGACTAATTTAACTAATCTGCGGCTTCCATGTTAATCTTGTGTCTAGTCTAATATCAAGAAATTTTCAATTCGTAGAATATATGTTTGATCTATGTTTACTAGTAAAATAAATTGTCTTACATTTATCCTGGTTAAGTGATAAATGATTGGCTGTGAACCATTTAAATTTCTAAATTCTGAAGATACCAAAACCTTAAAATAGTGTGGTGTTTATAATGCATTTTCTTTGTAAAACGTACTACATTACTGGTTTGAAAGCCTCACATAAACCAGTCAAGTTGATGAAACCATGCAAAGCAACTTAATAAATGTTGTGGTTCGGATAGCTTTTAATTACTTTTTCTTCTTTTACATAATACCTATATCTAGTCATACCAAATATATAGAAGACTGTTTTAGACATACCTGTTGAACACATAGAAAAAAATTAGAATAACCCCAAACTCTGAACCCGAAACAGACTGACATTTCATGTAGGTGAGTATTTAATAAAAATGCTGACTTTTTAATACCGTTTTCTTGTTTAGATTTATTTCTTTAAAAAACATGAATACGTTTTTTAAAAAGCCTTTTGTATGTCTTTTTTTTTATTATATTATAAAAGGGTAATTGTGAGTATAATAAGAGAAAAAAATAGTAATCCTACGATTCTTCAATGAAACATTTACTTAAATCTACTTTATCACAGTTAAGCTATATAGGTTATGTTGATATGTAATTCAAGGGCAAACGATGTGAAAAGCAAATCAAACAAAATATACTCTTATGTAAAATTTAATAGAAAATATCAAAATATATTTACATTTTTTATAAACTTCCGGATTAAATTGTGGGAGTGGCGTTGAGAATATTTCATTGGCTGAGCACTTTCATTCATTCGTATTAATCCATTTGAAAGATATCAGAGGACGACACTTTACTACATAAGAAATATTTACAGTTTTCTCTAGGTTGTATTTGTATAACTATGGTATTTATAAACAAGGGTAATACATAAAACTCTCTTCGTGGCACTGTTCTTCCTTTACGCCAAAAGTGTTTTCCGAAATCATTGTCTGGTTTCTATAAACTTGGTCAGCCATTATCACAGGCCATTATTATTAGAGGCCAGCAATGATCTAATACTATTATACTACTATATGACTATATTATTAGATCATTGGAGGCCAGTAAAGGCAGTGTTGCCAACCTGTAAATCCAAAAGTCGGTAGAAGCGACCGTAAAAAATCGGTAGGTTGTTATTTGTTACTGAAAAAATAGTTTTTATTAAAAAACAAATGCAAAAAATAAAAAAAAATCAATTCCAAAAAAACTAATTTTCGTTCGCGAACGACCCACCTCTAATATCCATTATTATCCATTTTCCATTGCATTCGGACGTGTTGTACGTAAATAATTGTGGTTTACTTTTAGGCAATGTACTATATTATGTATAAAGAATCTGTTGCTTTATTGGTGTTCTAATTCTAAAAGAATATTATAGTAGATAAAAGTAGGTGTTATCAGACAACTTACAAAAAGCAACACAGAACATAACCTACATGAAAACAGTCGAAGAAAACTTATTTCCATCGACCATCTTTATTTTCAATATTTAGATATATTGTGACCTCTATGCTCCACACATAAATCAAACATCGTCGGTTTGTATACCAGCGAGTATACACTGACTATAGGTTTACATATTTAATTAGTAGTTATGATGGCTGATCAAACTGAAAATTGTAACGCGAATCCAACATTGCTTTCTTTAAATACATCCAGTACAAAGGAAATGGACGATTTTGTAGATGATAAAGTCCACGTGTCGGAAACTGTTATTATTGCAGACAGTTTTGAATTGCCAGACCACATGAAATGGCATGACAAGATAGAATACGAGACATCTACTATTTTAGACAATATTAAAACAGAATTGCCATCATCTGAAGGACAATATAACATATTAAATGACCATGTTAAAATTGAAGATGGAATCAGTGCTAATGATATAAAAATTGAAGTAGATAATGGACTTCTCTGTAAGTAAAAGCATAATTAAGTTTACCACAACAGCAAAATAACTCTTAATTATGTCTTGTTGTAATCATACTCTACAGGTTGTTTAGACTTTTCCATTTTATTGAAAGTGCAATTATCTTTTTAAAAAGTGTTTCTGTGTCATTAAGTCAAGTAATAAAATTTTTATTTTTAAATTAAAAGTCCTATGCCTATAAGTATATAATTCCTGATAAACTGATTAATATGTATTGGCAATCAGAATTACATTGCAGGTCTGGACTTAATAAATAATGTAATTCAAGTTGGGCACTGTTGTAGTAATATTATAACTTAATATCTTAATGTAAAATTGACTGCCGATCCCTACTATCATAACTTGTAATGTCTGATGTCATCGTATCGACCATAAATCATTAAAAAATTAAAAGTTCAAATTAAAACCCATTTTTAACCTTTCATCACATAATTCAGAGCTTATAAAAATTATATAAACTGATTGAAAAAGGTGAGAGATTTGGTAACTATACTTTTATCGTATTCATATTATAATAAAGTAGGCCATGTTCAATAAAAATCAAACAAAATAAGCTTCTGTGGAATATCAATAAAATATGTTCTTATAATTTTGAGACTAATTATGAAAGATTACTAATTAAAGTTTCGAAATGCTAAAAAAGGTTTTTAATTTATATTTTAAAATAGGAAATTTTAGCTTGGTTAAATGACCAATAAACTCTCATTTATTTTTGACTTATGCAAACATTATGTTACCTGCTTTTTAATCTGTTTAAATTTTATTAACAGATTGTGAAAATTGTCAGGCATATTATGAAGACTACTGCATCGAGTGTGGAATGCTTGTACATATTTTGAACAGAAATGCTCCGGATAATTCAGATAACAGAACACAAGATGAGTTACCAAATGATATTTTAGAAATTGAACATATGTTTGGCCAGTGTGCAATATTGGCTTTAAAAGTTATTCCTGAAGGTGTAAGATTTGGTCCTTTCACTGGACTTTATAGAACCGAGTGTGTTTGGAGAGTAAAAGGAGGAAAATTTGTAGTTGACAATGATAAATTGCATTTCTTGAATTGGATGCAGTACATTAACCCTGCCAGAAATACTTTTGAAGGAAATCTAATTGTCGTACAATGTGAAGATTATCTATATTATCGAAGCACTCGTCAAATTCGACCTGGTGAAGAATTACTGGTGTATTTTGGTGAAGACTTCACAGACAGCTTGAATGGAAATGTTGAAATGGAATTTATTCCTACTACGAAACACCTCATTAAGGATATATTTGCCTGTGCATTTTGCTGCCTTGGATACAGCTCGAAATTATGTTTGGCCAAACATAAAACACTTTGCCCAGGGGATGTAGGTGGTGACTTTTCAATTGAAGGTATGAAAAAATCAAATCTTTTGACACATTCTTAAAGAGATATTCATTTTCTTGTTTAATTATTCATCTAATTATAGTTTCTCTGTTGAAATTAGTTGTGCCAACGAATACAGTTTACTAAGTTGTTGAGTAGAATTACTGAAGGTTCATGTAAATAAATTAAAATGTTACAATTGTTTCGCCAACATAGTCGCTGTATCAGACAAAAACCAATAAACTGTGTGACTGTTTTGGTGAATCAATTGTGTCACTTTGTTGTTAATAAATTATGAAGGATTTATTTAGTTGTTAATTTGATTATCAGAAAGTAATTACTTTTTATTGTATTTCAGTGTATTTTTTGATATTTCAGATCTTACGCAGTGCCCATTTTGCAAAATCTATTTTGGTCGAAATGAATATTTGGAACGCCACTTTGCTTACTGCTCTGCAAAAAGTGTCAGGTATCATTCGTTTTCATATTATTTTATTAACGTAGCACTATACATCAATTATGTTTTGTAACAAACAATTAATCATAAGTAATTACAATGTACTCTCTCTTAAGCTCACCTCCAGTCGCCTTAAATTTGTTCTCTTCAAAGGGGTGTCCCTTTAAAAGATGTTTGTGGAAATGTGTATGTACAGTGCCTGACAGAATCAATGTCTCCCCCATAAAACACATAAATATCAAAACTACCTACCTTCTTTCTGCCGGGCAACGTCTTTTTCAGTTATACGAAAACGGGGTATAATATGGGCATTGTATTCTTTGAATGTAAATAAAATGAATGTAAACAAGTTCCAATATCTGCAAGATAAATATATGAGGACTATCATTATCCTTATTCTTATTTTAACTTTTTAAATATTATAGACATAATTTTAAATCTTGTTTAAAAAACCTTTCATTCAAGGAAAATTAGAAACACCAAACACCATATTCATAGATGTTAAAGATGTTTTTAATGTATGCAACGAATACATACACTATATACTAGTCTATAATAATTGATATGCCTATAGTAACTGAAAAGATAAAACGTTTTACTTGTAATGGGACAATGTTCGATGTATTTATTATAGGTATAATAACCATTGTTATTTTCTGTTTCTGTGATTCACCGCTTTATGTAAATAAAATCCTTAGATTTATAATTTCTAATAAGGGAATGAATGGAAAGTATAACATAGGAAACATAGGCTTTCGAAAATTATCAAATAAACAGACGGAGAGGTGTTATTGCTTCTACACTTCAGTTATGGTCCTTATAGAAAATGCCTCGACGACAGCACCAAAAAGACTCTACCTTGCAAATAAGATAAAAGATAGTCGCAATGAGAGTCCTCGCAGAAACAAAACGGTTTTCAAAGTCTATTTACAATAGCGAGCAAATATTTATTTCGATTCGTAATAACAGTTTGAATCAATTTTTCTTAGATTCTTTTGTTATATTCACGTATTGATTTACCGATCACAAGTAGTTTTTCTGATTGTCCGGCCATATTCACACAATGTAAAATGGTTAACCGTTCCTTAGCCATTTTCTACCAGCACACTTTTTCCTTTAAAGATAAAAGTTTTGTTGGGCAGAGCACGAAAAAGAGGCCTGTCTCGTCGGCATTATAAACGTCTCTAGGATTATAATCGCTAATTAACCATAGCCGGAATTTTTGCTTGAAAATTGTTAACTTTATCAACATCAGCATTTCACTTTCTCCTGATATTGTTTTAAAGTGTCTGTCTTTAAAGCGTTCTAACCAACTAGAAACATGAGGCATACAAGTTTTTATATTATAATTGCTGAGCTATTTCCATGCTTTTGACCGGAATATGGACCCAGATACTGGAATATGTTTGTTAATGGCTTTTACAAACCATTCGTAGGTTAATTTATCAATATTCTCCTCTTCACTTTTAAAAAAGTTTCTTTTTTGTTGAATATTGTCACCAGAATAAAAGTTATTCAGTTGTTCTTCCTTATTCTTTATATTTGCTGTCTTTGTTTTTCCTATTTTAAATTTTGCTCCTAAAGCACGTACACTAAGCTTCTTTCTCTTTGTTGTAGACGTCTATAATGTTAGTTTTCTCTTGAAGCGTAAGAACGCGTTTTTTGATATCTTTCAGTCTTTCTTCCCTGATTAACAATAGCTTTCACATATAGAACTTCACTCACCAATAGTAAAATAAAACCAAAAATTTCAACGTACTTGCACACTACAATACAGTTACGTAACCACTGAAGTATGCGTCATGGGATAAATATAAAAGGTATGCTACAACTTTGACTCAAATTTTTCTATTTTCGCGCCGCACACATCTACGTCATCAATGTTGCGTCTTCCATCATATGTTTGTAGTTTTGTGTTTTGTAGTTATAGTTATTGTTTTGTGTTTTAAATAATCCGACGGAACGAATTATTTTGCTTTTTGTTTGAGATAGCTTTGTAGATATAAGTAAACATTCGCTGCATTTAATATTTATTCACATACGTACATAACTACATTGGCATTTTTGACATATAAACTAACAAATTATCGTACTCGCTTGTACCGATATTTAATTGTTTTTTGCCATATTATTGCTTGATGGCTGTTGAAACGAGACTCTCCTCTCAGATGTGTTGTCTGATGTACTCGGCGAAGAAACACACGTGCACCGAGCAAAACCTTTAATATTTTTAAATTTGTTACGAACGCAAAGAAATAAGTATTCACACGTTTGCTTTCCCTGTCTCTCACGAACAGTTATTATTTCATGTACTTAGTGCAGTTATTAAGTTTTGTAAATATTTTTGTTAAGCCAAAGACTTTTAATTTAATGTTTGTGTAAAAGAACTTAAGAAGAGGTTATAACATAGAAGGTAATGAGTTTACGAAATATTGTATTATAATGCAATAGATTTGCCTCTACCTTTAGCACATCTAATATGATAAGCCTTTGTGTCTTGAACTGCGAAAACAAGCTAGAAAACACTCAAAGAAGGAATGTTAGATATTTTCATTTTCCTAGTCATCAAAACCTATCTCAGGAGTGGATACAAAGCTGTGATAGAATAATAAAAAACATAAGAAATTGTAAGTTTAGTATTTGCATGTTTTTGTAAACCTTTTAATGATGTTATTATTTACAGGCGTTATATGTTCAGTTCATTTTGCAAAAGATGCATGTGAGGACTGGTATTTAAATAACCGACAGGTCAGAGTCAAATATAAGTATCCGGTAAAATCTACCCAGATGCTTCATAAGACAGCTGTTCCCACATTGCATATACATAGTGAGGCTGCTGTCGATAACTTAACTTTACAACCATCAAGGCTAACGTAACAAATATAATATTATGCTTAAGAGTACTTCATTTTGAATTATTTACTATACAAAGTCCGATGTTGCCGAGGAAGAATTTTAATCTGTAATACATAGTTTATGTATCACCACATAACAACCACTACAATCATTACAAGGAATCCTATAAATTACATCACTATTTAACAAAAGTGGTGTTTTATCTTTTAATTTAGTAAAAACGCTACGATTAGTTACCATGTTATACACTTCACAGGAAATGGGTGACAAGATTGGTATTGAAACCAGGTATTCTCAAAGAGGTTTTCTTTAAATAAGAAAAACTTTTGGTGTAAAATATTAAAATAGACTTACTGGAGGAAGTTATACAAGCATATGTGAGAGTATGAAGTTCACGGGCGCAGCCAGGATTTAGTTTTTTTTTTTTTGGGGGGGGGGGGGTTTGGTTTGAAGTAAATAAAACAACAAAAATATACTTACATGACATTTAATATCTATATATTCATCGGAAAAATTACAACATAGGTATTTATAAAGTTCTTAACTTTAAATGAAATGGTTAAATTAATTTCGTTCCTCTGCGCTAAATCTAATCCGCTACCATTTTGTATTGTTCTCTGGGGTGGTACAGAGGAGCCTTAAAGAAGAAATCTTCGGCTTTTTCTTTTAAATATATCCACTACTTCATCTGCATGAATTTCTGTTCCATAGTGAATGTTCATGAGAGCCAAACCATTAAGTCTGTTTTCACTTGTAGTGTTTCGTAAATAGTTTTTCAGTCTCCTTAGGCTCGAGAAAGACCTTTCTGGGGTAGCAGTGGATACAGGAATGGCAGCCAAGATTTGTAGTAATGTATAAATATTAGGATAAAGGTTTTTATCGCACATATCTAGGCATTCCAAACTAGATTTCGGGGTAGGCGAGATACTTGTCATTACTGTTTTCCATACTTCAAGTTCTGCTTTAACCACTGATATGTTGCTTTTGGGAAGCAGTGACGAGTACATGGAAATTGCTTCTTCAATTTCAGAACTGGCAGTAAAATTTGAAGGTAGCACACCAGATAATGCTGATACTACTTTACGATGTTTGGTAAACCTTTCAACCAATTGTTGAATTGTATGATCAAGAAATGGAATGAACAAATTAATTTTGTAATACGTGCATACATCCAATGCAGGAATGTTCGGTCTATTTAATTGTCTTCCGACGACGCGTGGCATTCGCAGTATACCACCATTTTCTTCCAGTAAAACCTTTGCGTCTTCACAGAGATGAAGATATTCGACGTCAGTGTTGTTTCTCAGGAGTTGTAAGACATTAATAACATCATCTACATGTTTGAATGCCGTGATGAGATCGATGTCAATTGTTTGTAATTGTTTTGATAGCGACAATGTATAGCTCATAACTTTTTGAAGAATCACTAAACTCATCACAAAATCCGAAGATCGAAGCGTACTTAGCAATTGGGCGGCTTGTTGCGATGTTTCCTTATTGTGATTAAATTGGAGTTCTTCGAGAGCATTCACAATCGCTGAATAAATTTCCCTGAATCTTATAATAGCTTCATGTTTGTGGACCCACCGTGTTTCACACATTGAGAGCAAGCTTTTTTGGTTACCGACGGGTAGTAGCTCTTCAAGCTCTTGAATTTTTTCTTTCAACAAAGCAGTGCGTTGAGCAGAATGTCGAAAGTAGGAACCAACAGACTGCACAACCCCAATGCAATTTCGGACAATTGCTAATGAACATGAATCAGCAATAGCAAGGTTGAGAGAGTGTGCACTACAGTGTACATAAAGAACAAGAGAACATTCGTGGCGAACATAAGCTTGGGCACCGTGCAAATACCCACTCATAGCTGCAGCCCCATCGTAACCTTGACCAACCACATGAGAACATT
Organism: Amphimallon solstitiale; assembly: GCA_963170755.1. Taxonomy (NCBI): domain Eukaryota; kingdom Metazoa; phylum Arthropoda; class Insecta; order Coleoptera; family Scarabaeidae; genus Amphimallon; species Amphimallon solstitiale. The sequence continues at coordinate 26,009,495 of OY720685.1, forward strand.
CAAGTCCATGCTTTTTCAGAGCTGTAATAATAAGATTTGCGAGACCGGATCCTGAAACATCGACCGTTGGAATGTACTCAAGGAACATCTCTTTAAGTCTATGGTGTTTATTATCTGTAAAATCAACATATCGAATACATAACGAGACTTGTTCTACACGTCCGATGTCGGTGGTTTCGTCAGCCAGAATCGCAAATAGTTTGGCTTTCTTTACTTCTTCAATTATTCTATGTTGAATTAATTCACCACAAATGTCAATTATTTCGTTTTGGATCTGAGGGCTTGTGTACAGGGCATTCTTCTGTGAAGTATTCAAAGGCTCAGCCAGATCTTTATCTCCAGACTCAGCCGCAAACCGCAACAGGGCTCTAAAATTACCATCATTCTGCAGTGGTTGTTCAGGTTCTGGTGTAATTTGTATGCGCCCCGAATCGATTTTACCTCTCAAGGAGATGCCTTGTTTGCCGCAAAAAATTATTGCTTTTACGATGGGGATTAGTTTCTTCCGATTCTCCTCTTGTTGTCTCTTTCTTTCAGAAGCCAGCTGTTCAATGACCGAAAAAGCCTGCGAAGACATTACTTTTAGAAAGTTATTTGCCAGTTCTGAATTTCGCTTGTGGAATCCCGATTTCGCATGAGCTTCAAATATTTCTAGGGCATTTTTCCAATTACATAAAGGTTCGGTTACCAGCTGGCCGATCCTTTGATGACTCGTGTGTGATCTGTTAGATATGCACAAGGGCCATTATGGTAGATAAAGGCTTTCGTATTGATGATATAACTGATAATCATTTTATTAAACTTATTAGACCACCATTTTTGAAAAAGAACACGCAGCTATCTAAAGAAGAGGCTCAGCGAAATATTGATATAGCAAGAGCAAGAGTGCATATAGAACGTATAAATCAACGAATAAAAGTATTTGAGATATTAACAAAACCATTGCCATTGTCGCTGGTTGAAAAAATTGATGACATTTTTACTGTTATCTGTGCTGTTGTAAATTTATCGGAGCCAATTTTAAGTGTTGACAAATTTCTTGTGTAAATAAAGTGCATGTAAAACATTTAAATTTCTCTAGTGTTAGAGTTTAGTATACCTATCATGCTTCTACTCATATTCTGCCCATGTATCTATATTTTTTACACCGCTTTTTATTGTAACTCACATTTTGTTCAATCTACCATTGTATATTTCACTTTTTTTACATGTATTTTTTTGCACATTTAATTTGAAATGTCACACAACTATATTGTACTACTTATTGTTAGTAAATTGAACGCAATAAATACAAATAAAACACTTTTATTTGTATTATATATATCATATATATTTATTTATTTAAATCAATAAAGAAAATATCACGGATACATAATAAAAATAGGAAAAAGAATATCGGGTTAATCCGCTGTAGTGCAACCGCAGATACGTGTTTCAGACTCGTTGGTCATCGTCAGTACGGTGTAGCCAAGGAATAAGGTGGGATATCCTTGGAGATAGAAACAAAAGGAAGACCATCGGGAAGACAGACCACCAATTGCAGCTTAAATTATTTAAGCTGCAATTGGTGGTCTGTCTTCCCGATGGTCTTCCTTTTGTTTCTATCTCCAAGGATATCCCACCTTATTCCTTGGCTACACCGTACTGACGATGACCAACGAGTCTGAAACACGTGTCTGCGGTTGCACTACAGCGGATTAACCCGATATTCTTTTTCCTATTTTTATTTATTTATACATAACATATGTAGCATATTATTAAAATAATTACGTTGCAATGTTTGCAACAAATTATTAGCAAAATTTTCATCAAATTTCACATTTATTTTTACAAACGTATTATCCACTGATGAATATATGATGAAATCGCATTCCTCAATATTAAGTATTACCATACTTAGCTGAATTTGACCATAATATGCATGTTTCTTCTTTAGGGTAAATTCATTGTTTTCCAATACCATAAAGTTACATCGGCTAATTAATTGTTTTGCTGTAATTGTAGTTCCTAAAAAAGAAATAGATTTGTAATTGTCTCCATTATTGTTTAGGTAATATTTATGTACCTTCAAATGGGCATTTTATTTCTAGTAATTTTGCTGGTGCATTACCGTCAAACACAATTCCATCAGGTGAACATGCTAGCCACTTATGCTGACTACTTACTATGAGACCTGTTTGAATGACTTTACAATGAGAATTTGCTATGTAGCAGTCTCGTGCTGCAGATTCAAACTGAACACCATGATCAACATATTTGCTATAAAATTTCTTAGGCCAAAAATATTTGCATGCTTTTTTCTCCCATTCATTTAAACTGTATGTATATATTTCGTCACATCTAGCTAATCCGAAATTGTCTCTCCTAAAACCAATTCTCTTTGCAAACCTTTGTATCTCGTTCAACAGATAAAACATCGATGTTACAAATCTCTTTGTACATCTTTCTACAGCAGTTATTGTTAGGAAATATTTGGGGCATATTGTTTAAAAGAGCACTATTTAATGAATTCTTGAACAATATGCTGGCTTAACTTTCGCCAGTTAATGTTTCTGTTGTAACCACTCTGTGCCCAATTCTGTAATACAAAACACTTTTTAGTTATTCTATTTAATAAATATTAATTCTCTTACGTTTGTTTAGCTAGTGCTGAGTTAGGGCAAGCTAATATTAATTTTGATAAAACAGCATTAGCATCTACTCTAACTGGCTTTATTTTACATGATGATTTTCCAATAAAACAGCTGTGCTCCTTCATTGGAATAGCTTTATACTTCTCAACAACGGTGGACTTCTTCCAATAACATTTCATGTCAGTTGATGAGATTACTGGCAGATTCTTCATATCATCTCTAACATATATTAAGATTGTAATTATAAGTTGAATTTATTGCAATAATAAAAAAAAAACCTTGTACACAAAATCAAAACAGCTGCGACATGTTTGCATCGTCCACACATACCACCTTTACAAGAACAAACTGCCTTTGATACCTGGATTTCATTGCTCAAGATAATAAAAATTATTCTTATTTCATGTGGTTTTCCGGTTAACGCACTAGTTTGCAAACAAAGGGCAAATATTTCTATGGTACAATCAGTTTTCTCCAAAATACCACAAGTTATTATATGTTTTGCATTAACAATTGATTCTCCCTCGCCAATACACCTAGAAGCCGGGGTAGCTTCTAAATAACCGAAGAGGTTTTTGAAAGATAGAACATTCCTTTCCATGATTCCTAAAAAATTGTCAGTACTTTATGCCATGTCCATTAATTTCAAACATCTATTATTAATGAAATAATTCTTAAAATACTTACAAATTGTTAAACACACAGTCGGTAAATAGTTTTCAAAAAAACTGTTTTGATTAAAAACTACTTTAACGCGAAAAATAATAAACAACAAACACTAACAACAAGAAATACAAACGCAATACCTACATATGTATAACAACAACTGTATGAGTGTCCCTCTGTCAATAGTACTTATATCTTACTGAAGAGGGCGTTTTGTTAATTTGAATTCCCTATCTATATCCGTTGTTATTTGTTTTGTTGTGTATTGTATATTTCCCCGCTACTTGTCTATTATATTTGTTACCGTAAATACCCGAAATCCGTTTTTACGCGAACTTACTAGTAAGAATGCGAAGTAACTACGAGCATTTGTAATTTCGCGTTCTGACTAGGAAAGACACGAATTAAAATTTTAATTCGGCTATTTACTGCAGCTCTCAGTTAGAACCCGTTCTAGCTACACGTATAATAGTAACTAACCGAAATGCACATCTCTTAACAGCGGGCATACTTATGAAGTTATAGCAAATACGATTTGTCTTCTCTTTCTTATAATAAAACACAATTGGTTTCAAGATTATTTAATGCGTTGCGAAGCGACTTTATTATTACATGGGCTATTATAGTGACATTTTGAATTGTATGCGTGTAGTTAGAACGGGTTCTAACTGAAAGCTACAGTAAATAGCCGAATTAAAATTTTAATTCGTGTCTTTCCTAGTCAGAACGCGAAATTACAAATGCTCGTAGTTACTTCGCATTCTTACTAGTAAGTACGCGTAAAAACGGATTTCGGGTATTTACGGTAACATATTCCTCTTTCTCTATCTGTGCATCAAATCACCTAATACTACAATGGTATCTTCCTTTGGTATTTTTTCAATTTCCACTTCCATTTCTTCGTAGAATTTGTCTTTTATTTCTTCATCTGCTGCTTCTGTGGGTGCATATATGTTTAATAATGATAATTTAAGCGGCTTTGCATCCATGTAAGCCATTTTTCCATTTATTTTGACATTTACCTGTGTATTTAATTCGACTATCGTGTTTCATTTTGTGTAAAGTCTGCTTCTTCGTGGTTGTTTGTATTATTTTAATTAGTTGTTGTGCTACTGTGTTTTATCGTTTCTTTGTTGTTATTTTATTCCTTCGTAATGGATTTTACATTTAATGAATATGCCAGCATCTATACATGGTGTATGGTTTCTGTAATGGAAATGCTAATATGGCATAAAGCGAATATCACGTCGTTACCCAAATCGGAGACATCTACTGAAAGTGTATTTTGAAGGTCTACGCGAAACCAAGAGAAAAGCGTACAATAAAACTAGAAGAGCAAATTGTAGAAGCAGTACAGGAAGATCCTTCCGTTAGTACCCGACAGTTAGCTTCAACCTTAAATATCCCTAGCAATAAAACCCGTCAGTTGGTACTACGAGAAAACCTTCTTCATCCCTAGCATGTCTGTAAAGTTCAGCCACTCTATGAAAACGACAAAATTTTTCGATTACATTTTTGCAACACAATTTTAAATAGGATTCATAAAGATAACAACTTTTTAAGATGTATTCTTTGGAGCGATGAGGGTATGTTTACCAGAGATGGTGTATTTAATACCCATAATTTGGGCGGATGCATATATATATTTATACGTAAACGTATATGCACATATGTACGAGTTGGGATACACAGCATACACTTAGGTGCCATTACCAACAGCGAACGCACGGACACGTGTTTCGGCCTTTAAGGCCTCTTCAGTGTACGTGGTGCTGTTGGTAATGATCCACAACTAAAATCGTGTCGGTTGGACCGCAAAATGCCCATGAGAATATCTCAGCGACATCTGCCATTCAAGCGCGACACCGAACACGACAGAGCTACTTATACTTGTGTGTATACTTGTGATAGTATTATCCGTTAATGTACGTTACACATTCAAGTATTTCATATTCCATTTGTGATATGGTGGTGCCACCTATTGGCCTTAATATGCGGTGATACACATTTAGCATACAGGTTTTGTCTTTAGCACAGTATGCAAGATGAAACTGTCGTGTTCGGTGTAGCGCCTTCTTGGATGGCAGATGTCGCTGATATATTCTCACGGGCATTTTGCGGTCCAGCCGACATAAGACACGATTTTAGTTGTGGATCATTGCCAACAGCACCACGTACACTTCAAAATAAACATAAATTGTTGATATACGTACATTAGTTAGGTAAATGTAAATATTAGGTACAATACAAACACTAAATAAATCAATAGGCTTTATTTTGTCTAAAAGACACATAAAAGCCCTAAAATGAATGCAAACAAAACAAGACGTGCTCGAGAAAATGATGCAGTCTTGAATAAAGAAATACAAATTTGAACATAAATAATGGTACTAATTCATAAGAAAGATTCTATTAATAAAACTTAAAATATAGCAAATACCAGTATTTTATAAAAAAGGATACAAATAAGACATTTCTAGTAAGAAATGTTGAATCGTAAATAAAAACATCTTGTGTAAATAATAATATAAGTTTGAAAGACAGCTGTTCTTGTATGTGTAGATCAAGTGATTCAAAGGCACTGGAAATGGTCATGTGTGGTTTAGATACCTCCAAGAGAAAAATACAACGTTAGTATTTGTTTATAGCGTTCTTCCTATCGATATATCATACTTGAGGAAAGAACGTAGTTGAAGAACAAAGAGAAGGTGGCTGCAGTTCTTCGCAGGTTGGAGCTGGCAGGGAAAATTCATGTTGTGTGTGACGTTTTTCCTTGTTTCCAAACCGACGAGTTACTAAAAGAAAAAGCAGAATATAATTAATACATGGCAAGAGGAAGTTTATACTGAAGAGGAAGAGAAAAAAGATACACTTACCTAAGATGAGAAGCAACAAATTAGTGAAACTTCAATAACAAACAATTTGAAGCGTCGCCATTGTTGCGCGGCTGTCAATGTGGTATGTGTGTGTCGCTGTGAGTGTGACAACTTAAGGCGAAAGGTGATGGCCATGTGTGCGAGAGAGATAAAAGTATCGGAAAAGTAGTCCTGTTTTTATAAACAAATTACAAAACCTATTTCCTTTTTAAAGTAGTATATGACTTAAAATGCTCTTTTACGGAGATGCAACGTCTTACTTTTTTTATTTTTTTTTATAATAGTTGAGATATTTTGTTTAATTTCCGTATTTAATGTTTTTTTTTTTAATTCTGAGAAAGGGCGCATGTGAAGAAAATATTTTTAAATATAATCCAAAAAAGAAAAAAAAATCTGATGAAAATTACGCCATAACGCAAATAGTAATTTTCTCATGCTTTTTTTTATAGCGAACGGTCGGCTGTGGTTCTGTTCCATTATGCGTGATTATGAGACAGAGAGGTGTGTAAATGTCAACGTAAATGTTTGTGGATGGATAGTTTCGTAATTTTTAAAATATACAATAGTAAAAGAAGTAAATATGGGACAACTGTCTTGAGTTAGTAAAATAGAACAAAATGACTAATGGAATTAATTTAAATTAATTAAATAAATAATGAAGGAAAATAGATTATATGATAGAATAAGTCCACTAAAGGCTGTCAGAGCAATTACCGGCTTTGAAAATCCATCGTTCGTTTCGCACTCGGGTTTTCAACACTATTTATTTTGAAAGCTTGTTGTATACTACATTTTTTAGATAGGTACATAGGTAATTTTTAAAATACGACTATATTGAATGACAAAAACACCCTGATATAAGTCAGAAATCTGACTCATTGTCATGACGTCATCTTCGAAGCAGCAAGTGCGGTTTGTTTTCATGTTTTTTGGGTATTTATTTCGTGTGCTACTTGTGGGTGTGTTTATAGTGGTAATTTATCAGTTTTGCGATCGACTCTTATTAGTTATCATATAAAAATGCGATGTTGTGCAGTTTTTGAGTGCTCACATTACAACTGGAAAATTAAGGGAACTAGAATAAAATATTTTAGTTTCTTGAGAGATGTGAAATTAGCAAATAAATGGATAAGAGCCTGTCAGTCAAACGATAAGTTCAGTTTAAAATATAGCTCAGTGCTCTCAAATAATTTTAATTCAAATTTGTTATATTGCAATTCCTTTCACATTCTTACAGTGCCAGTAATTTTAATTCTTTTTTACTTTCTTATACGTAGTATAAGGAAGTATTGTGATGACGAAAATTTTCGTCCTCGAGATTTTTGCAGTTGTCCACGTTTTGAAGTCCCCTGATACCAAAAAAGTGGTTTTTAAAAAATGTCTCCTTGTCTCTCTATGTGGTCACGATTACGATCAAACGGCTATAGCTATCAATTGCAAATTTTGTATTTACGAGTATAATCTCACTCTTGAGACTTGGTTAGATTTTCAGTAAAATCGGTAGACCCGAAGTAGTTTTTTCCAAAATTCGTCTATTACTAAGTTTAAACAAATTTATAAAGACTTCAAATGTACTCAAAATTAAATTTGAGAAAAATTGTATTAAAAAAGTTTTTCGAAATTCCTACCGGAAGTAGGTCTTTTATTCTTATCAAAAATCAGTTCTTTCCGAACATTTCGCAAGTCATGCTTTCTAGACAGGTACATTACAAGTATAGAAGTATTTAAAACATGATTTTCAATACCTTTTGTATAAAAAAAATTTCTAAATTCGGACCGGAAGTAACACTCTAACAAAAGCGCTACTTTTAGCGAGTAGCACGAATATCTTGCTAATAGATAATACAATCCCGGGATAAGACTAATGGTTTCTAATTGGACTCAAATGAAAAAAGAAACTTAAGTGATTTCTTAAAAACTACCTATTAATATTGTTGCACAACACAATACACAATATACTAAAATAAGGAACAAAAAACTATTTAGAATTTCGAAAATACAATCGCAAAAATATCAAAGCATCCAATGTTTGACTTCCAAGCCTGCTTCATAGTTTATTGCCAACATAAGCAGCAGTAAATCTAAATTTATAATCATTGGTAGTGCATATAAATTAAATACAATTAATTATGACAATATTAAGATAAAAATAGATAATAATTATTTAGAAAGAGTAAATAGTATAAAATATTTAGGGATAATTATAGATCAGCATTTAAATTTTAAAGAAAATACAAAACATATTCTAAATAAAATGTCTAAAAAAGTAGGTTATTTAAGTAGAATAGGTCAAAATATGTCTACATATATTAAACTGTCTATATATAAATCACTAATTTCCGTACACATTGAATATTGCTCAACTATCCTTTTCAAGTTAAATAATTACGAAACTCAGCAAATGCAAAAAATACAAAACAGGGCTATGAGAACAATTTTAAAGTGTAACAAATATACACCAGTTACATTAATGCTGAGTACATTGAAATTAATGAATGTGCGTCAAAGAATTAACTACAAAACTATGCTATTTATTTACAAGACAAAAAAAGGTGTTACGCCATCGTATATTAGTCAGAAGTTGATTTATATACATGACACACATAAATATAATACAAGAATCATCAACGATTTCTTTATAGGAAAAGTAAATAGGTCATCAACGGCTAATAATGTTTTTGTTAATGGGCTAAAAATGTTTAACAGCCTGCCGTATGAAATAAAACATTGTAGTAATATAAATAGATTTAAGAGACAACTGTCATTATATATTTTAGATAAATTTATATAAATAATGTAAGTGTATGTAAATAGCGTATTGCTAATAAAGATATATTATTATTTATTCAGATAATAGAAGTGCCTAGAATAAGATTTTGAATAATTTTTGTATAAAAACATTCTTAAAATTCTGTAATTTGAAATGCTCATACGTATAAGAAAGTCGTGTGGTGACCACACCTCATTATTTTATTTTAGCGTGAATTTGTCCTATACATTTTGTCACCACTAGTTTTAAAATTCGTCTGAAGCATCTTGTGTTAGATTATGAACCAGAAAATATTCGCAAGGTAAAAAACAATACCAGTCGACACTTTGTTTACCATTCTCATCGGAAGAGATTTTGACGAAAATACATAAAAATTAATTCTACAACATCGCCCTTTCTCGAATTTTCTTTTTGTTTGTTTTTTTTTTGGAAGTTATTAAATATATTTTTTATAGAATGAAATTTAAAAAAAGTAAAACGTTCATTTCTAAATATTCTTAACTAATATACCATCAATAAAATACATAATATAAAATCAGCAGACCGGAAGTAGTAGTCGACTTAAGTGAAAAAAGCGAATTTTACCAATATTTCGTCAACTGCTAAGTTTAAACAAATTTATAAAGAATTCATAAGTACCCAAACTTAAATTTGAGAAGACTTTTATTAAGAACATTTTTCGAAATTTCTACCGAAAGTAGGTCTTTTACTCTTATCGAAAATCAGTTTTTTGCAAATATTTCGCAAGTCATACTGTTTAAACAGGTACGTTAGGAGTATAAAAGTATTTAGAACTTAATTTCAAATACCTTTTGTATAAAAAAGAGTTTCAAAATTCGGACCGGAAGTAACACTTTTACTCTTATCGAATAGCGATTTTTTTCAAATATGTCGTAAATTATGCATTCTATATATATTTATCAAGAGTACAAAAGCATTTAGAGCTGACTTTGGAATATTTTTTGTATAAGTGAATTTTCAAAATTCGGACCGGAGGCAACACTTTTACTCTTAGCGAGTAGGAATTTCTTTCGAATATCTCGCAGTGTGCATTCTATAAAGATTTGTTAAGAGAATAGAAATACTTATAATAGGATTTTGATTAATTTTTATATAAAAAACTTCTTAAAATTTGTCTTATTTTTCTTAGAAGATAAAACTATTTAAAGCAATTTAGAACAAATTTGTAGAATATGCAACGCGCATACGTATAAGAAGAAGGTGGCCGCCCACACCTCATTATTACGTTTGGCACTAAGTCGAAGATGGTTTCTTCCCTTGATTGAGTATCTTTGATCCATGTTATTCCTGTCTGTTTTATCACAACAGAACTTAACACTCAAATGCGAAAACTATAAATTGATAACTTCTACTGCATCAGATGTGTGACAGTTTTGAATCAAGACATGTGGTCACGCCGATCATCGTGATCTCGCACGTTCGGGTTGGGTGGTGTAGTTTCATTTCTTTTCCAGAATATAAAAAGCAATATACAAACAAGTATTTATATGTAGATATGCATATATATAAAGTTTATTTTAATTTACTTTGAAATTTAGTTTGATATTCATGACTATTTTAAAACTGTTTCTTCAATGGTCCTCTTCTTATTATATCTAATTTAAAGTGTTGTGCAATCCAAATACTAATTCGTCTATCCTTTTTCGATAACTGTTGTGATTATTTTTTGTACAACTGTTAATTAATTGTTACTCTTCAACCTGTGACTGCTATTACTGCTCCTCTCCTTTCACCATCTTTTTTTTCTTTTTTCAAAATCAATAATAATCTGTCCTGGTTTCCAAAGCGATTGACCCAAAATATTTGACATCATTTTCTTTGGAGTAGGCGTTTCTTATTACAATTTAAATATGCAATATATTATGTAAAATTTCATCCATATAGATTCCAAGTATGTATATTGAATATGTGTTTAAATTGACATCTTAAATAAACATTAATAATCATGAATATATTTTAATATTGTTAGTTCTTTTTATTATGCCACCACTAATGGCATCGACCGAACTTTATATATATATATCTATATATACCGATAGGTCCAGTTCGGAACGGGCCATAGGCAGCAATGAGTGGCAACACTGAAACCCCCACCGAAACCCCTCTACCCGCAGCAACTTCAATTGCAGTTAAGAATTTAGTAAGACTTAAACCGCGCAAGGATATAGTCGTTTGCATATTCGTTCTGTATACGTAATTTGCCCATTTGTTTCAGACATAATAAGGTCCAATTTATTATTATTATTGTATTCTTAGCTGCTACGTAAAAGTAATTTTAAGTAATAAAAAAACAATAACGTTTTCTAAAAGATAAAAGTAAAAAAATCAATAATTCTGCAAAATAAATTCAAATTTTAAGAAAGTCACTCAAAATAGGAGCACGCGGAGTGGTATCGTACACACGTTGCCACATAGCATTACGTCCATACGTATATTGATGCCTATGTATGGCCCGTTCCGAGCTGGACCTATCGGTATAGAAAATCTATTGGTACTACCAATACATATGCATCTAACAAATAAACGAAGTTAGATACAACAGAAATAGTAATATCATCCTAAAAAATCACATATAATAACTGTGACCAAAATATAAGAATTATTACCTGAACATATTGCTGTGGCAACATAATTATTTGGAATACAATAATTGTAGTATTGCCATACGTTAGGCTTTGCCAAATAGATTATGTTGTGTGCTGCTCCAGCAACGTAACTAATAAAGATGATGATAATTTTTTATTATCCTTAATATATATTTTTATTTATCTTAACAGCACGTACTTTATAAGTATACGTGAATTCTATCAGTGTATCTAAATTTCTCTTCTCTCGTCAAATCTCTTGTTTTTCTTATTATAGGGATAAGGTTATAGCTTATTTGAATAAAAATCAGAAACTATATAAAACATAATTGTACAATTTATTCAACATTGTTTTTATAATAGATAGCATCGCTATACTATATTCACCATTTTATTATAAAAAATAACATAATTGAAAGAAAACATTTGTACCATGTTCTAGGTTGTAATGTTTTATAGAACAAATATATTTTAAATGCTTAATCAAAAATAAAATATTGTCCTGTTTCGAAACAAAGAAAATTCAATTAATGTTAGTATTCTATTGATATTTTATGCTAATTCTATTCCATCAGTGACATTATATTCGCACGTAATGCTCTGATAAACTTAGAACTTCGCAATGGTCAATGTTCGGAGAAAAAACTTGAATTTGATTACTGACTACAACCATTCACACGTATTGTGTTCAGCATCTCAAAGTCCGCCACCCAGAAACACTTCCCTTCTTAAAAATCTAATTGAAATTATTAATTTATAATCAAAAATTATTGTGAGAATTAATGATGCCTAATAAAGTGCCAGAAAATATACATTTGCACGTTATATCCTCTTAACACCCAACACCATTAATAATTCTATTTGCGTTGTAAAAAAAACAAATGAATGTATGTTATTACAGGACAATATCTATTATCCCTGCTGCATAACATAATATTGAATATACATTTGCACATTATATTGCAATATACGCATAGCAACATCGATAATTGTTGTATCTAAAACTTACTTTGAATTATTGAAAAATCTTCAAACTCCATTTTTAAAATATAAAAATTATTAACAAAAGAAAAATCAATGAAATTTTAATACAAATAAAATTTAATATGCTAATACAAAATTAAAGAATGAATATGATCGTAGTGTATCTGACCCTACGATTTAATGTCTTTTTAAGTCGCTTTTAATATCTCTCCAAGTAACTAACTAATCATCTTGTTCATTCTTGTTTTTCAATTTATATACCCGGGAAGACACGTGACCGCTCTCAACGCCATCCTTGGAACTAACATTTAAGTTGTCACCCTGCGTCTTCAGTGATATCTCTGCCCTCAAATTGCCATCGTGATTCGAACACACACACACACACTTATTGTCTTTGACAGTTCCTTCACCAAAACGTCAACACACTGAGAATTGTTCGCTTATTTTAAAAGTCTTTCACTCAAATTATCCAGTATCTTCCAATGTAGGTATATTCGTATTAATATAATTCTTCCTTATATTTGTTTATGAACTTGCTTATTCATTATTCTCCACATACTTCTTTCTTACACGCTAATGTAAACCATCATCTTCTTTTAAGTAAAATGAAAATCTTGTTCAACTGGAAATATATTTTACAAATAACAAAAACTCCTCCAACGTTCGCCGCCCGTACATCACGACCCATCGGACCTGTTATTCCATCACTTGCTTTCACCCAAGATTTTCTAATGGTTATATTTTTTTAACTGTAAAAAACTACAAACGAAGTTTACATCATATTTTCTTTTTGTAGGTTTAAAACCGTATAAATCTCTCTCTACAGTCAATGAAACCTGGTGCTACATACACGAATTCATGACTGTATTATTATTTGCTCAGCTGTCGTTTACAAAAACACTACAACTGACTGTGTCATATCAAGATATTTTTTTATATCCTTTTTTTATTATTTACATATAGTCATAGGTTAAGGTAAATTTTTATCCTTTTAGCATGACTTATTTTAATTTCTTTTATAAAGTTTTTATTACCTTATGCACGTTTTTAAGTTTACATAATTTATTCAATTATATTTTTCTCCCGTGCATATCGGATTTGATCCTCTTTTTACAATTTTACTGCGTTTAAATGACTAATTCTCTTTACTTTTCTATAAATATATATATATAGCTTAGATTTACTTCGTCTTTTATTTTGTACCTGTTTAATATCTAAATTCCAAATATAAATTCATTTTTATGTCTGTGTTTGCTATACTTAAATGTATGCAACTTAGTATACTATTATGTTGAAATCTTTGAATACAATAAAAACTGATTCTTACTGTCTCTTTTATATTTTTTTGTACTTACATTAATTCTTAATGCTATTATTATTTTTAATATGCAAGAGATCACGGCAATATGAAACATATATACCGCTAATGTGCACTAAGTACTTATAAAATCACACCTACGTCCTAACATTGCTAATGTTTAATCTAAGTAATAACAAATATAACATTACAGTAGCGGTGAGGAGTGTAAGGGGACGGAAAAATTATGAAAATATGCGTTTCGGACGTTAATATTTACGGTAGAAAAACAATAAAAGTACATGAAAATTAACTCTACAACATCGTCCTTTCTCGAATTTTCTTTTTGTCTGTTTTTTTTGGAAGTTATTAAATATATTTTTTTATAGAATAAAATATATAAAAAAGTAAAACGTTGTATCTTTTCTAAATACACTTAACTATATATACAATCAATGAAATTCATAATATATTGTATAGTTTTTGAAAAAAACGGAAAATAAAATCAGCGCCTTCTCTCGTTTCCGAAACACATTGAATGCATTTCAACTTTCGCCTTAAAGGAACGAACAAACATTTTACCACGAACATTTTTGAAACAGATACCATCTTAAAATTTGATTGAATAAGAGAGGCGCTAAAGCGGCGATCGTCTTTTGTCGAAGTATATAAAAAGGGCAAAACGTGATACGACTTGCAGATTTTAAGTTTGTAATTTGAATTGATAAGACGTACATTTTATATAAAGATTTAGAATTAAAGTTTTCAGTTTAGTTTTCTTTTAAACGAATTTGTTCAATTAATTTTCTTTTCTCGTTATTAATATTAAGATGGAGGATATCAATAAAATAGAATTCGATCGACTGTATGATCGAATGAAGTAAGTCGTGATATAAAAATATTTTAGTTTATTGGATATCAAACGAATATTCTCTTGATTATTAATTGTGTTTAGTCATTCCGAATAATAAATATATTTAGTGGTGTTGAACATGCTAAAGGTACTATGTGAGAATATTTGCCTTTAGTGGATTGTTGGGCATTATTAAGTTAAGTGTTGAATAATCACTTAATTAAAGATTCAAATAAATTGTTACGAATATGCGGGGATGTTTTTGATGGGCAAATGCTAAATGGCTAGAGGTACAATGTAAAAATGTTTGCAGCTAGCGATTAGTATGAACCAATTTCAAAGCATTCAAGTAGCAAGATTATAGGTTACTAAAGGACTATGTGAGAATGTATGTTTTAGTAAAATAGTGACGGCATCGTATTAATAAAATTAACAAGAATCAAAAATATTTTTAATGTTAAAAGAACAGGGTGAATATTCAATTCAACTATTATATATTATATTTATTTGTCACATATTGTTATGTATTCTTATACACTTTATATCACTGGTGTCCTATTATTGGTATCTACATTATTAGAATAATGGAATTTACCGCTCCGCTGGGACACCAGGTATACAGCTTGAGCGCGCGGGGTATGATCACCCGTGCCAGTCGATATTCTTCGGACGTATATTCGGAAAATTGATCTCCGCCAGCTGTGTTCGCCAGATAGATACATATTTACATCAGTTCCAGTTGCGTACTGGCTGAGGAATGCACGTAGGTTTTTGTGTTATATTATGGTATTTCTGTTATACTTATTTATAGTTTTTTTTTACCATGAAATTTCTATTTATTTATTTTTCTCTAGACATCTTAGTTTATTCTGCAGATGTTTCAGGCGGGTTGTTTTTATTTCATTCTAAAACCCAGTTGTACTGCTATAACTTTTTACACAACTACATTATTATTTAATTTCATACGGATAATCATAATTACGTTATAAGTATTACAATCTTCGCGTTATTATCGACTTAGTTATCTAAGCAGTCGTCATCACTTAAAGAGAAAATTTAATTTGTTCTTTTTGTCAATCTGCGAAAAAATAATCAGATCACTATGAGTTCGAATATGAGCAGGCAATGCTAGTATGTTGTGCCTTGTGCCGTAACTCTAATATGTATTATCGGACCACGTTTAGATGCGAGTTTACGTATACCATCGGGTGATCATACCTCGCGCGCTCTTGCTGTATAATCGTTGGTGCGCATTTATTCAATATTTTTTTAATGGCTCAACCTATCTTCTCGATATTCTCGGACCATATTTGTATCGTCAGTACGCGTAAAACAGGCTATCAAAACATTCGATAGGTGGCGCTGAAGTCAAGTTATTAACAAATCACACAATCTGGACACGATAGAGGTGGCGCTGTGATCGAGCTGCTAATAAATTTCATAAATAATTTATATGTATGTACCAAATGTACCTACACAATATTTTTGCGTGGTCAACGAAATTGTTCGGTATATGGTGCTATTCGATAGATGGCGCTATTTTTGTTGTTGGTAGAATTGAATTTTGACATATAGTGACCTCTTCGATCGAGACTTTCTTATACAGGGACTTTAACCAAATCAGGCTCATCGCGCCTCCTATCGGAAAGGGCAGAACGTCTGCCGGGCCAGCTAGTATTTAATAATATGTTGTTTCAATCTACATTAGTGGTTGTTCCTAATTTGCTTAATTTTAAGTTTGTTGTGATTCATTTTTAGATTTGTATGTATTGGTGCATAGTTTATTTAGGAAATGTATTATATTTACACCTGACATTGATGTTTAGCGTGAGATTAGAAATATTTATGTATTTATTTTCAGAAAGGACATTCTGTCGATACCACCGGCCCACCACGCGACAACAGCATTGAATGGACGCAAGAGATGCCTTCGTCCAACCTACAAATGTGAGCAGTGCAAGTACAGGACGAAATACCAAGCAGAGCTCAAGAAACACACTAAACAGCATTACGAAGTTAAAATGTATAAATGTGGAATTTGTAATAGACGTTTCAAGACTAAAAAATCCCTCAGGCTGCACGTGGAAATTACGCACGCTTATGTTGGAGTAAAGAACGACCGAGAACATTCTACGATTGATTATAGGAATATAAATGTAAAAGTAGAACAGTCGAGCTCACAAGATCAAAACAAAATATTTAAGTGTTCACTGTGTGTGTTTCGAACAAAATACAAACAATATCTGAGATTACATATAAAAAGGAAACATTTAAAGGAATATGATTTTAAATGTGCCTCATGCGAATATAGAACAAGCTACAAAACTGAATTAGAAGTACATATAAAACGTAAACATTTGAAGGAATTCAGTTTTAAATGTGACTCATGCGAATATAGAACAAACAGGAAATGTGATTTGGAAATACATATAAAAAGTAAACATTTGAAGGAATTCAGTTTTAAATGTGACTCATGCGAATACAGCACAAACCGCAAAGGTCATTTAGATGCACATATAAAATGTAGACATTTGAAGGTATTTGGTTTTAAATGTGACTCATGCGAATATGGAACAAACTACAAACCTGCTTTAGAAGTACATACAAAAAGTAAACATTTGAAGGTATATGGTTTTAAATGTGACTCATGCGAATACAGCACAAACCGCAAAGGTCATTTAGATGCACATATAAAATGTAGACATTTGAAGGGATTTGATTTTAAATGTGACTCATGCGAATATGGAACAAACTACAAACATGCTTTAGAAGCACATATAAAAAGTAAACATTTGAAGGAATTCAATTTTAAATGTGACTCATGCGAATATAGAACAAACATCAAAAGTGCTTTTGAAGTACATATAAAAAGTAAACATTTGAAGGAATGCCGTTTTAAGTGTGGCTCATGCGAATATGAAGCAAACAAGAAACGTGATTTGGAAGTACATATAAAAAGTAAACATTTGAAGGAATTCAGTTTTAAATGTGACACATGCGAATATAGAACAAACAGGAAATGTGATTTCGAAGGACATATAAAAAGTAAACATTTGAAGAAATATAGTTTTAAGTGTGGCTCATGCGAATATGGAGCCAACAGGAAAAGTAATTTGGAAGTACATATAAAAAGGAAACATTTGAAGGAAATGAATTTTAAATGTGACTCATGCGAATATGGAACAAACAACAAAAAATATTTAGAAGTACATATAAAAACTAAACATTTGAAGGAATTTAGTTTAAAATGTGACTGTTGTGAATATGAAACAAACATCAAAAGTCATTTAGAAAGACATATAAAAGGGAAACATTTGAAGGAATTGAATTTTAAATGTGACTCATGCGAATATAAAACACACCGCAAAGATAAATTAGAAGCACATATAAAATGTAAACATTTGAAGGAATATGGTTTTAAATGTGACTCATGTGAATACAGAACAAACAACAAAAATAATTTAGGGATACATATAAACAGTAAACATTTGAAGGAATTCAGTTTTAAATGTGATTCATGCGAATATAGAACAAACCGCAAAGATAATTTAGAAGCACATATAAAATGTAAACATTTGAAGGAATATGGTTTTAAATGTGACTCATGCGAATACATAACAAGCAATAAAATTAATTTAAGAAGACATATAAAAGATAAACATTAAAACGAGTTTGATTATAAATGAGACTTTTGTAAATTTGGAACGCACAACAAATATAGAACATCATATAAAGACTAAATTTTTGAAGGAATTTGATTATAAATGTGACTTTTGTGAATATAAAATATTAGAAACAGGATTTAGGACATATGAAACAAAAACATTTGTAAGAGTTGGGAATATGTACTGTTGTTTCTAATATTTCTTTTCTGATAATATTATTGTAATATCGGGTGTCCGTGATTGATTTACGCATTGCGATTTATAAATTGTCTTATTGGATCACCATTTTTACAAAAAGAGTTAGGCAGTGTTTAAGATGCGTTATTGTTTATTATCAACATAATTTAGTATGTTTTGTTTCCATTGATCGTAGTATAGGCATAATTCAAACTTTAATTGAAGTCGCTACTAGCCGGTTCCTGAAAGCGAGTTTAATGAGCCAGTTAATTTAACTGTTCGATATATATATATATATATATATATACTATTTAAAAGAAACCCATTGAGAATTTCTTTGTTTTAAACAACTTTTCTTGGTGTAGCGGCCTCAATTAAAAATTACGAAATTGGATTAAAACAACAAAATTTCTTTAACGTTTCGACTTTTATTAAGTCTTTTTCAAAAATATTAAAAAGTTTACATAGATATACATATAATGTCAAAACCACAACTGTAAAAAATAGAGACAAAACATTCATTGTTATAATAATAAAAATATATTAATTAAATTAATGTTTTCTGTAGTTTCATTGTTTTGTCTCTATTTTTTACAGTTGTGGTTTTGACATTATATGTATATCTATGTAAACTTTTTAATATTTTTGAAAAAGACTTAATAAAAGTCGAAACGTTAAAGAAATTTTGTTGTTTTAATCCAATTTCGTAATTTTTAATTGAGGCCGCTACACCAAGAAAAGTTGTTTAAAACAAAGAAATTCTCAATGGGTTTCTTTTAAATAGTAAATACAATATACGGCCAAGAAACTAATATAAATAAAATATATATATATATATGCGAGAGAATACTTTCAGATACCGATCAAGTGCGACTGCGCATACAAAGCCGACAAACTCCGAGCGTTGAGTACTTAACATAAGCGCATGTAGATGTCACTAAATCGACGATTTTTATTCAAACGCAGCTACTCAAGCTAGACTGTAGTAGACAGTCGCCTTAGGGCGTTGAAACAGGAAGGGTATGGCGTATTTGCTCTCGTATGTACAATTCATTACGTAATTTGTATTTAAAATATATAAAAAAATCTTGAATAAATAATTGGTGTAGTATACAGAGCAAATACTAATAATTGAATCTATGTATTTAACACAGTTATTTAGATTAAATATTTATTTAAATACAATGTATTTAACATGTTATTTAATATTAATTAGATAATATTGTGCATAAACAAATATTTAGATAGATGATAATGTGATAAAAAAACAATTTAAATTTACTAAACTAAAGATGACTTATTAGTAGGTATACTGAATTTAAATATACATACTTTAATTTTAATATAATATATGTATTGTTCACATAAAATTTGAGAAGCAATGTTGGTTGTATAAATAGATGGAAGTGCTTCACAGTCCTATAGTTACTGTTTTAAACAACTTTATTTATAAACTTCGATTAAGGTTAGGATTCTTTAGAGACAGTTTTGTTCATTTAAAATGCCTCACAGTTGTTGTGTACCGAATTGTAATGGAAATTACGATAACGAACCTAAAGTGGCTACTTTTGCATTTCCAAAGAGTGAGGAATTAAAAGAGAAGTGGTTAAAAGCCATAAAACGACTTCGTTCCATGGAAGAACTCTAGAGTAAGGGACCTTAGATAATTAACAATACAGCAAAAAACTAATTTTATTTGATTTTTAGTTATGTCAGTGGCAGTTTTATGAAGGGGATATTGAGCGAACAACGAAGTATTTTGTAGAAAAAACAGGAGAAATTTTAACAGCACCTTTAAAATATCCTCGCTTAATAAAAATTTGTATTCCTAATATATCTTTCATTTATAATGCTACTTAATGTTAAAATATTGTAACTAGTAGATTGTATTCCAAGTCGTTTAGCAGGGTGTCCTTCTTACCTTTCGAAACCAGATGGAGGTCACAGAGAAGGTCCTGCAGAAAACTCGTCTGGAGAGTGAAATGATAGAAAAGGCTATAGCTGATAGTATAATTACGGATCAGAAATATATAGAATATAAGAAATAACTGGCTGAAACAAAAACGCTCTCAAAGAATGTGTTATCCTAATTTTCATGCAGATAATGAAGTGGCAACAATGGTAGTTGCATTTAATTCTTTAAAGGATATGCATTCAAGAGAGAAACAACAACTACTGAAGTATGGATATACCTTGTCACTCAAATCATTGTATCCAACATCGATTGAAAGACAAAATGTGAAACTTGCATTACAAATTTTAAATAGAGGTATAGTCTCTGCCTTAAGGGAATTAGGTCCAAAAGCTAATTTAGAATGTTTTAGTGAAACTCACTTTGCACTACATCATACTACCGATGGTTTATTGAAAATTTTGGATTACTGTATAAATACCAAGAATTACAATTTTATTTTACTAGGTCAAATACAAACTGACAAACTTGAAGAACGCTTTGGAATGTACAGGTATCAAGCAGGTGCCCAATATCACATTTCTGTTAGACAAGTTTTTGAAAGTGAAAGTAAAATCAAATGCAAAGTGTTGTTCCTTTAATACTAAAATCAAAATCATGTGATGTTAAAATTACTAAAGAAGATATTCAAAGCGTTCTTGATGACAACAATGATGTTAAAGAGACTCATAGAATTACAAGAAAGAAGAAAAATATGGGAAATCAATTTACGTATGGGTAAAAAATTTACCAACTCAATGAAAGTTTGCTCATTGCACTTCACTGAAGATAGTTATACATGTTCAAGTAAGAGTCATTTCTTAAGTAATTTCATCTTTAAAGTTTTTTGCAAAAATACCTATATATGTAATCTTTCTAAAAAAATGATTTTATTTCAGGGTGGTCATCAATAAAATGCTTAAAGCGCACAACTGTACCCAGTGAAAATTGTCCTACACAAAGCCATACAAGTGTTAGGAATAAAAACAGAATTAGAGAATTTCAAAGAAATGCAAGACAAGAAGGCTGCATTAACAGACAAGCCCAAACACAGAAAAGTGCATACCTACTGTTCTTTGCCATATACAGAAAGTCATACTGTGCAAGAATCTGCTAATGTCGAGGTTACTGTAACTGCAGAAGAACCTCCTTCTAACAAGAATGAAGATGTTCACGAGGAAGCAGTAGCTGGTTTGTTATTATTGGGACAAAATAAACCTTCACTTAAAATATACAAAGAAGCGAGTGTTCATGTAAATGTAGAAAAAAAAGATGTGGCAGCACAAGTAGATACTAGTGAAATGCTAACTATTTGTGACTTTGTAAAGACAGACAAAGAATTGAGCAGTTGCATAGGTGTCAATAGTTTCCAACTGTTAAATGCATTAGTTAGTTTATTAGCAAATTTTGTAATCGATAAGCGTATTCATAGATTGTCATTATGTAAAAGGGTCTTTTTAACACTTGTGAACATTAAATTAGATCTTCCATATGTAATTTTATCTATTTTATTTGGTGTTTCTTCTCAAACATGTAAAACAATATTTTTTGAAACTTTAAGGTTTTTAACGCCAGTCTTAAAATGTGCTATTGTCTTTCCATCTAGAGAAGAAATACAACTTAATATGCCTAAATGCTTCGAAAATTTTAAAAAAATTAGAATTGTTCTTGATTGTACTGAATTATGGTTGATAAAGGATATTTAATTGAAAGTGTAAGTGACTCTTTTGGTATTGGTTTAGTTCGGCCTCCATTCCTTCGTAAAAAGAAAATTTTTTCTCAAGTTGAAGCTATTGAAACTGTTAAAATAGCTTCAACTAGGGTTCACATTGAGAGATCTAATCAGAGGATAAAAACTTTTAAAATCTTAGCAAATCGCTTACCAGCCAATTTAATACCAATTGCAGATCACATTTTTGTAATGGTATGTGCACTTGTAAATCTGTCAAGCGCAATTCTAGCAGATGGTTATTGAATGAAAAGAAATACCACAACAAAATTTAATTTATTTTGTTTACACATATATGATGTAACATATTTGTGAAATAATTATCTTTTATTTCAATAACAATTTCTTTAAAAATGAAATATTTTTTTCAACAGTTATTGTAATATATGTATTGTCTGCACAAGCAAATACAACAAAGTCTGTACTGTCTAAATTTAATAAAGCCATGCCAAGCTGAATCTGACCATAATATGCATGTTTTTCTTTTAGTTTGTAGATTCTGGTTGGTTTGTTGTTCAACAATACCATTTCATTAATAATATATTTGCAGCCTTCAATAGCTTCTAAAATAGTTTTGGTCTGTCCTAAAAATATTAATTATTGTTAAATAAAATTTTTGTTTTTATGTTTTTTTTTTACCTTGACCCAAACATTTTATCTCAAGAAGCTTCATAGGTTTTTCATTGTCTCCTAAAATGGTCACGTCAGATGAATAGCCGAGCCATGGATTGTCCATATTAACTATTAAACCTGTCTGAATTACTTTTAGGGTTTTCTCTTTCATATAGCAGTCTCGTGCTTTCTGCTCAAATGCTCTTCCATGCTGCATATTTTAATTGCAATATAATGATGGCCAAAAATAACGAACATTTTTTTAACCAATTGTCTTTACTATATGTGAATATGGAATAGCATCGGGATCCAGTTATTGTAAACTGCCTAGCCAATTTCCATTGTTGTCTTGCATTATTATCTGCAGATCTTATACAGGTATTTCTGCATAATTGAAGAGGTTCATTGCAGACTAATTTCAAATTATAAACATCTTTGCAACATTCAAAAAGAGGAGACTGAACATAACCACATCATGAGTTCATCTTCTCTCTGAAAAATGTCACTGGCGACTTCAATCATCGACACCATTTCCTCATCAACCTCTTCAACATTGTTGACAATCCCCAGTCTTTCCATGCTTCCTTGCTTACGTCGCTTGCTATAAGCAATATTCATTTATGTTATTTACTGCTACAATAATGACATAATGAAAATAACTAACTGATGTTTTGCCAATGCGCTGTCTGGTTTGGCATTTACTAATGTGTCAAAGCAAAATTTCTGCATCTCCACTGTTAGATCCGGTGTTACAACCTCTGGCTAGGTAAAACACTTTGTTTCTAACAAGGGCTTTGGTTCATACTGTACCAAAGCAGGGCCTTTTTGCTGACTCCATAAACATTTTTTGTCAGTGTGAATCTCCTTCTTTGTAATTTCTGTCGCCTCGCATAGAATTAAATGTTTGCATTTTAAAATGTTTTCACCTTCAGTGAAGTTTCTGGAAGACGGCGTTCCATTTAATGCCTCAAACCTGAGCAGTACTTTAAAATAGATTGGTAATATCCATAATACAACCTAAAAATTAATATGACGTAATATTCTGACATACTATATAAAATGCCACTTACCATTTGTTAAAACAAGTAAAAGAGCGATAGACAGTACAATATTCACAATGTAAACACATAAACCTGATACAAACACAATGGCAAACGAATACAGAAACAAATCTATCCCCAACGTGACGTCACAAGTACATCAAAGTCTACTTTACCGACGCCCGCTAAAATTAATTTGAATTCCCAATTGTGTGCAACATCTAATAAAAGTAACTGTTTTAAATTAAACGCCTTCGCCCCATGAAAAACATAAAGTACCCTAATACTAGCCTCTTCTGATTTGATTATAACCACGCAATAAGAAGCTTGATTTTTAAGCCAATATTAGATAGAGTGGTAAATTCGAATATTTTAGTAGGTACTGTATTTAGGAAGAAGTTCCTGTAAAATCAAGTAAATAGGTACTTAAGTACTTACAAAAGTAATATAACTAAATCGTAATTATTAACACTATATCGCTTGCAAATAATTGCTTCAGGAATTTCACAATCAAAATCTGTTATTACAGTTTTGTCGGAATCAATATCTGATTAGAGAAGTGGCAAATTTTGAAAAAAACGTTTTGGCACGTTAAATATGTAAAATAATACAAGTACAATTAATCTTTTGACCATAACAATTTTAAATTAGTAATTGCAATAGTTTGCATACTCGCATTAAATATACTCTAATAAAAACGTTTGTACTAAATAGATGCATATGACACCGAATTACCCGTTCTTCAAGTTCGTAATAAATTGGATAAATCTTAATTATTATGCAAATCACGTTTGCTGATATGACTATTGTAGTAATCTAACACATACTAAACACGTTCACACCTCTAAACCAACACATACACAGAAGCACATCTCTAAACAAAGAGATTCTTGACACACACACACGCGCGCGCGAGATTTGACAGTTGTAAGATATAACAGAACAAAACAAAACACAATAGATTGTATGTATATCAAAACTATATATTATTAAAGTATTATAAATAGATGTAAAGTAACAAAGTGCATTTTTATTTATACCAAAACATTACAACTATATGTCTATAAACATAATCCTTAGCGGATAATTGCTCATAAGAAAGAATATCAAGTAACATGTAATGAAACATATGCGAATCGAATCATAACTCCAAATCGTATCCCGTTCAAATTAGAAACATGTCCTGGACATCTAGTATGTATTCATAGGTGATCAGTAGAGCTAGGATAATTAGGCAAATTGCCTTATTATGCCTTTTTGCATCTTTTTTAGGATTCTGCCTTTTTTTTAGGAATCTCCTGTTTTCTTGCCTTTTTGTGCCTGTAATTGTATACCAAATTACAATTTTAAGAAATTTCGTTCTTAAATTTTCAATCTAAAAAAAATCCTAATAGCAATTTTCCTATACTCCATTCAGTCTAAGAATAAAGTAGATGGCGCTACAATATGAGCACAGTTTACACACGATGAACTTTGTATTTTGAAAACAAGTAAAACATATGTTTACTGTCAGATGGATAGCAGGGATATACATATCTGATATCATTATATTTTGACATTTACGTACATTTTTATACAAGTTGGTAACTCATTCCTCAAGAAAAAGGAATGCACATGTCGTCTAATTGTACTTTTTTGTGCTTCATCCAATTTATTGTAAGTATGACGATAATTTCTTTTTCTTGGAGGAGAAATTGGAACTCCATATAATTCCATTTCTTTAATAATGCAGTACATTGTATTCCTATTAATACCCACTTCCTCTGCTGTTTGATTGACTGCAGCTGTTTTAGACATATTGTTTTTATCCTTAATGTACACATTATAAGCCATTTGCCTTTGTCCAGATCTTATGTGTTTCCCTTTACGATTTTTTGAAGGACCTGGTAAAACTGCTTCCGCCATACTATAGAATATTAGCGATTACGAAAAGAAAGTTAACGAAATTGATAAAATACCTTAACAAATGAATATTTCACTTGCGAGTTCTAAGAAGAACTATTTTTTAAGAATATTAACAACAAATAACTATGTAAAATACGGAAATCGACAAAATCTTTGAACAAAACTGTCAGTAAACAAATTTTTGACAGAACGAGCTAAATGCGATTATTTTGCCGGTGTAAATGCACACTCGATTTCAACCAATCACAAACGTTTATTTTAAGCCCTATCTTTCCCAATGCTTTATTCTTAGACTGAATGGAGTATAGTGTAATGCGCGAACAAGCATTCTGAGATTTACAATTTTATATATTTGTGAGATTATTCCCAAATGTAGAGGTTTCGTGGGTTTTACACAGTTTAATTTTAATGAGAGGACAGAGCAGATTGTTAGGAGATAGTTTGATACTGAAACTGAAAATCACAAGAAGCCTTTAATGACAGTAAGATATTACAACTCTTAACGTATATTCAAGCAAATTTCTCTTGGTTGCCCCATGAAATAAAGAAATTGGAAACAGTTGGATTGACTCTTGTGGAATTCCTATATATTATATAAAAGGCAGTAGATCTCACACCGAGCGCCCCAGGACCAGCAGGAATAAAAATAAAGGATAAACTTAAAGCTGTTTTGCATAAAAATCCATCTTAAGACGGGCGTTTACCAACAAATAGAAACTTATGCAGCCTAAATTACTCGCGGGACGGGTAGACGCAAGGGGGTGTGAGTAAGTGAAGCTACACGATATTCATTCATAGATTAAGGAATACTATAGATGGGAAACATATGTATAAAGAATGAGTACTTACGGAACTGTTGATGTTGTTGATGTTTTATAATAAGTCAATTTTCGCTTGCCCATAACTGTTATATTATTATACACTCGAATATTATGGGTATATATGACATTTAAATGCCAGTGACAGTTTGAAATTAAACTGTCACTCGCATTTAAGATACCGATTCCGATAGATTTTCGTCTTCGCTGGGACCGGTAGAGATACCGTAAAGTGGGGATAGACGACGTGTAAAACCATGTGTGAAATGTGTGTGACCAGGTTTACTGTTTAATGTTTTTTATCTTTAAAAATAAGTACATAAATTTGATTTTGTCTTTATATCGTACATCAAATGTGCAGCTGGCGCGTAGAGGTCGTTTTTTTTCTTTTGTGTACCAACCTTAGTTAGTAGACACTAATCAAATTCATGCATTTTTGTGGTTATTTCTAAAACACATTCTTAAGAAAATAAACTAGTACAAAAACGAACCTTGACATTATAAATTGATGCCTTTTGCACCACTAACCCAAATTTGAAATTCTAAAATTACAAAATAAATTCAAAAAACGCGGAACGGCGTTGCCTTAGGTAAACGCCCCTCTTAAGAAAAGTTAAAAATAATTTCCGAAATTCACCAGCGGATTTCCACTCGAAATTCTATGTTTAATATATTGTTACCACAACAAATCAGGGGTGTGTTCAGATTTAGATGATGCTTAGTACCGGCCTTGTTTATTAATACTATAGTTATACAACCTAGAGAAAACTGTAAATATTTCTTATGTAGTAAAGTGTCGTCCTCTGATATCTTTCAAATGGATTAATATGATGAATGAAACTGCTCAGCCAATGAAATATTCTCAAGCCCACTCTCACAATTTAATCCGGAAGTTTATAAAAAATGCAAATATATTTTGATATCTTCTATTAAATTTTACATAAGAGTATATTTTGTTTGATTTGCTTTTCACATCGTTTGCCCTTGAATTACATATCAATATAACCTATATAAGTAGCGATATTAAGTAAATGTTTTATTGAAGAATCGTAGGATTACTATTTTTTTCCCTTATTATACTCACAATTACGCTTTTATAACATAATAAAAAAAATAACTTACGAAAGGCTTTTTAAAAAACGTATTCATGTTTTTTAAAGAAATAAATCTAAACAAGGAAACGGTATTAAAAAGCCAGCATTTTTATTAAATACCTATATGAAATGTCAGTCTATTTGGGGTTCAGAGTTTGGGTTATCCTCATTTTCTTCAATGTGTTCAACAGGTAGTCTAAAACAGTCTTCTATATATTTCGTATGACTAAATATATTATGTAAAAGAAGAAAAAGTAATTAAAAGCTATCCGAACCACAACATTTATTAAGTTGCTTTGCATGGTTTTATCAACTTGACTGGTTTATGTGACGCATTCAAACCAGTAATGTAGTACGTTTTACAAAGAAAATCCATTATAAACACTACATTATTTTAAGGTTTTGGTATCTCCAGAATTTAGACATTTAAATGGTTCACAGCCAATCGTTTATCACTTAATCGGGATAAATGTAAGACAATTTACTTTAGTAGTAAACATAGATCAAACATGATATTAAACTAGACACAAGATTAACATGGAAGCCGCAGATAGATGAATTAATCAAACAATTGTCTTCTGCTACTTATACAATTAGACGTAGCAGATTTATAACTGATAGGTAGTCTACTGGAATAACGACATACTATGGACTATCAAATCACATATCAACAAAGTTTAACAAATATGGGGTAAGTAGGCCTATGTAGAAAAGGTTTTTATCCTGCAGAAGAAGGGTGTTCGAGCAATTGTCTGTGTTTCATAAACTATCCAATGCAAACCTCTCTTCAGAGAGCTTATGATAAGTCCATTAGCCTAGACACATATTCTGCAACAACTAAGGAGGGCTTTGAAAAAGCTATTACACCTGAAGACTAGGAGTGAGATTACAGAAGTCTCCACCCTCATAACCATTTGCTGCACATCCCGCATTACATAGGACAAAAGCCAATTCAGTACAACACGTCACTGGTAATTATTTAACAAAATCAAAGTTATGTGTAGACATTTTTCTACTTTCGTCTCTAAAGAGAAAATAAATGACATTCTCCTTCAAGAAGTATTCTACAATGTCAATGACATAAATTAGCCCTCTGATTACCTGTGTTGACGTTATCACATTTTTGCTTGAATGTGCTATTGTGTAAACTATATGTAAATCTTATTATTGATATAATAAATTTATTATTATAACAGAAACACTATCCTTCTTACTGCAGAAGTGTTATAATTAATCCTGCTTTTACACCCACAATACCTCATCTCGTCAGGGAAGTCGCAGCAACTTTCATTATACATTTACATTCTTGGTAATTATCAATATAGTAAGTACTGCCTACATATGGTCTGTATATGGACGTTTCTTCAATTTGTATTTATCTGCGATTTTAAAAATTGCTTATATTTCTACTATTTAATTTTTCTTTCACCCACGTTTAATTGCAATTGTTCAAAATCTTCATGGATTTTATTGTTTTATATATGTAGAATTTTAGCCTTCATACTGGTTGAAGTGAGGTATATCACTTCGTAAAAGTTAATTAGATACACACTTAAATGTACTCGGCTTTGACATTACTTATTTTATTATGGTTCTAGTTATTTTTATTTTATTCAGGACAACTTAGACAAACAAACTAATTCCTAACCAAGCAAAGATTTGTTTAAAGGTTAGTATTTGAACCATTTTCAGCTTGTACTGCAATATCATTGTCAATTATAAGATAGAATATATAGGAAAATGACATTTCTTCGTTACATCGTCTTGCAATATGTATTTCAGAATAACATTTAACATCCACAATCACATCATCACTTATTTTCGGAATTTAAAAAATTAGTATCATTAGACTTATAATATCCCTTAATTCAAAATATTTTAAGATATTTAAATCTAAAGCAAAACGCCTATAAAATTGTAACAAACACGATTGGTGTAATTGGATAATTGCGTCACTTCCTTTAAGCTCCCATTGGCTTCTCTTTACTACTACGAGAAGACTGCTTTTACTATAACAAATTTAGCGGGAGAAATTTATGAATGGGCACATCCTACTGCCCAACCCCTCTGTTGGCTACCTACCCGAACTAATCTTCAGTTGTATAACTTATAGTATTAATAAACAAGGGTACCGGGGTGTAAATGGGTTAACATCCGGACGTGCTCTAATATCCAATAAATCGGAACGGTTCTTGGCGCGTCCTCGACCATTTAAAATATTTTTGACGTCCAAATTGTTTTGAAACAATCTAAGCACTACTTATTAATTTATTGTGGTATAATGGAACACTTTTTCGACATATTCGATGAAGTGAAATTTCCGATTCGAGTAGTGATGAAGTAATGGAAATGCAACTATTGCTGCAAATTCAGAGAAATGATATAAAACCCTCCTGAATTCAAAATTTTCTAGAAATTACTCTTGAGATATTAGGAATTATACCTACTTTTAATAGTATTTAATTATAATTTTTATCCACAATCACTATATTATACGGTCATAATTCAACTGCTTAGCAACCTTTTATGGGGTCTATAAAACACTAGTGTTTTATAAATCATAAAACACGCTATAAAACACGCCATAAAACTCTCAAAATGAATTTATTTATTAAGATTTACATTGATATTCAAGCTAATAGAGAAAAGGTTATTATTCTTCTTTTGTTTTATTGGCGAAGACAAATTAACTTCAACCGTAGATGGAATTGAACTTTCACAAGAAGTTTCACCGGTATGATTCATTGCAACTTGTTGCGCAGTCTCTTTCTGAATCATTTCCCCTGTTTTTAATTTATTTGATAAACAATTCTCCACGTAGCTTTCTGCGACATTAGACGACTTCCATCCACCGTGACGTTTGATGGCCATATGATCGCCACCAGCATTGGCCAATAATGTAGCTGAAGAGCGTCTCATGCTATGACCAGTATAGGAACTAGCATCCCGTAATTGCAAAAAAGAAGCCACTGCAGCAGGTATTCTTGACATAGTGTTGATACCCACAGATTGACTTGTACATTTTCCATCTGTATATCGTAGAAAAAATCTGCCCTGGGAAGCGATAGAAGCTGGGCGTAATTGCATATACTTCCTACACATGTCCAGAGCGTTAACAGAAAAACCCTCTTCCAATACTGTAAAACTTCGAGAAACATAGGTTTTTGTATCAGCAATCGTAATAAACAAATATTTTCCTTTATCTTCGACATTTTCAATTTTCAAGTACGTCAACTCATTACATCTACAAGCGCCAGCTACACCCATTATAAGTCCCACCTAAGGAAGAAACTCTAAGTTTGAATGCAAACAAACAAAAATCACAACTAAGTGTTACCTTCATCATCAAATATTTTTCATCTGGAGCCTCCTTCAAAAATTGTGTGATGTGTTTGTTTTCAAGAATTTTGGCCTTCTTAGGTTTGTAGGTACGACACTTGCTTTTCAAAAAGGCGATCAACTTGCTGTATTTTGAGATATCTATATTTCTGTGCACTTTTAATGTTGTCTTCAACATAGAATACTTTGTCCATAATGATGATGCCGCAAACTTCTTATTAACATTGTAGAAATATGCTAGGAGTACCTCTTCGTTTATCGCTCCTTTTACACCACTTTTTTCTTTCCAATTATTGAAGTCGGCAAATACTTTTTCGTAGGCGTCCTTTGACTTCCACGGCAATAAATCTAAAGTTGCTTTCTGAGCTTCTTCAAGTATTTGTTCCGGAATAAACTCGCTCTCACAAATCTCTTCCATCTTTTCCACTTTTCAACAATGAATGCTTACAAATGGAGTCGATAAACAATCGAAAATACATAGTAACCGATCCAAGACCTCCCGATATTTTTTTAGTTAATGCGAAATTTCAATGATTTTTGAGGTGACAGGCGCTGTCAGACCGATATGTCAGATCATTGTTTCATAAATTTCGGCGATTCTGATTATAAATAAGTATGATTGAGGATAAAACGTTGTATTGCATACGGGTTTTAGATGCATTTCATTCACTTAAGAAAATTAAACGCTCGAGCAAGCTCTCGCGTTTAAACATTCTTGCGTGAATAATATGCTATCTAAAACCCTTATACAATAAATAACTAATCTTGAGTGTTTTGCAATAACACACGATCTCCATGGAAAATAAAATTACCGTGTGGATCTAGTACAGATTTATATTGCTCAATATCATTATTATCCACCTTTAAGACAACAAATATTTTCTAATAAATTTATAATCAATATAACCTAAACTGACAAACTTCGAAGTGCTATGGCCAATGAGCAAGTCAGATCATTTTCGTCGTACTCCAAACTTGGTTGAGAAATTGTCATCCGGACGTTGTGTAGATGTAATTTCTGAACGCCCAAGATGTTGACCGTTGTATACGGCCAACAAATATGAACGACTTGGCACAGACTAAACAACCCAGACCGGCAACTACTTGAAAAAAAAATATCCAAGATCTTCTATCCTTGTCACACATCAGTGAACTTGGTACGAAGATGGCGCTAGCAGCATATTGGCGCGAAATTTGAAATGAGCTTGTTTTTAGAATACGCTTATTCAATAGGTTATTTATGTAACAGAAACATACACAAAAGTAACTAAACCTATGGTAATAAATATTACTTACTGTAATAATTATAGGCATAGTTTGAGCATCTTATGTGTAATTTTGTGGTGTTACATATTAAATATGTGATATATAAATATTAATCTTTTACTTACATGCATTATAACATCCCTCTTACGGTTACCTATTAGACACAATAAACTACTACTCTATTTAAAATTAAGAGAAATATAATAATCTAATAAGTGAAAACTGTCAAGGAAAACATAGGAATATAATAATAATAATAGTTTTTATTGAAACATATACTTATACAATAAAACATAATAAAATTAAATTACACAACCAGTAATGAGTAATTTATACTCACTTGTCGAAATTTGCAGAAAACCTATGCATTTTGTCAACTTCACCCTGCCCAAACCCGCACACTAAACACTTGGACATCATATTTGTATCAACATATAATTAATACCATGTACGAACAAGGATTGCAAAAATATGTCACACGTGTCAAATTTGAAATGTAGTTTTGAATGACAAATAACCACAGCATAACAAACATTTCAATTGACTCTAGCGCCATCTCATCTCCAAGTTCAGTGAATCTGGCAAAGATGGTAGAGTATTGAAATTTACGTTTGCTAAACAAGGATGAGTAGTCTGGATAAAATCTAGGACTAAGTTGCCGGTCTGGATTGTTTAGTCTGTGGACTTGGTGTAAAATTTTGTCGTCCGGACAACGCTCGGCGTCAAATCAGAACGCACCCCAGATCTCTGAAATACGCTCCGATAACATCACGTGACGTAGAAAGGGCCTTTTTAAGCAAAGAGATTGGAATATATAGAGAAAGCATGTGTGCAGTGTATAGGCGAGGTAAGTGGCCGCAACAACTGTAGGTGGGGTAAGCGGAATTGATAAACAGCCAAGCGATTATAGTCCTTAAGAAAATCCGACAGCGTGCTGTAATTGGTCGAAATGTCGTGCTCGTACTTGGTTCATAAAATTTAACGAAATCATAC
This sequence comes from Amphimallon solstitiale, assembly GCA_963170755.1. NCBI lineage: Eukaryota > Metazoa > Arthropoda > Insecta > Coleoptera > Scarabaeidae > Amphimallon > Amphimallon solstitiale. Next base: position 26,042,769 of record OY720685.1, read on the forward strand.
GAACCAAGTACGAGCACGACATTTCGACGAATGACAGCACGCTGTCGGATTTTCTTAAGGACTATAATCGCTTGGCTGTTTATCAATTCCCCTTACCCCACCTACAGTTGTTGCGGCCACTTACCTCGCCTATACACTGCACACATGCTTTCTCTATCAATTCTCCTTACCCCACCTGCAGTTGTTGCTGCCAAACATTACAGCTTGATACTTCCTATATATATTCCAATCTCTTTGTTTTCAAGCTACAAACAAATTGTCAACGACAGGAGAACTTGTTTGACTTCGTAAAACACAGAAAAATTACTGGTGACTAGTTGGCAGTGTAATAAAACCAATGTTTGAAGAATCATGTACCTACCTACAATACATAAATAGTTAATACTGTATATACATAATTATGTTATCTCTTTTTAAATAAACAGTTTTAGTTTTACGTTTTTGGCATATTTATATTTTATTTATGCCTTTTTTAGTGCTTTTTTGAATCCTTTTTTTGCCAATTTGCCTGCCTTTTTCGAGACTTCATTTTGCCTATAACTATCCTAGCTCTAGTGATCAGTAAGAGTCGGCTGTCAGTGGTACATTGGCAGAATTTATATGTTTTGAATAGTATTAATTGTCAATTTTGTTATTAGTTTGCGATATCTAATCAATATAAGTACACAGAAACCATTTAAATAGCGCCTTGCTCTCCTAATTGTCATTTTTGTTATTAATTTATAGTTTGTAACCAATATAGCATCTACGGCATAATGACAGATTAATTATATTTTTCGTGTACTTGGCTACTAATTTTAATGCTATATACAGGGTTATGATAAAGTAAAGCACAAAATTCCTAAAACGTACAATGTTCGTTTTTGAAAAAAATGCAAAAACACGTCAAACAGTTTATTTTATTCCGCGTCTTTTAACATAAGTCAAAAAAATAAAACGCTAAATTTGTCAAAGTTATGACGTCATCAATATTTTTTTTAAATATGAAGCTTGGTTTTTTTTACTTTATTTGATAAAGCTTGTTTTTCTGCATTATAAAGAAATAATTGAAGTAGGGGTCACATAAGAAAAAACCAGACAATTTAGAAGACTTAATGGAACGAATTAGACATGAAATGACTCGTATAACTCCGGAGATGATCGAAGACTCTGTAAATCAGGTCTACCATCGTCTTGGCCTATGTCAGATAGTGAACGGGACACAGTTTGAACAATTCCTGTAAGAAATCGTTTTGGTGTAATGGACTGTTTAGTTAATTTAAATGTTATTACTATAATAAAGTTTATTTTGTTTTTTATTAATTCTCTCAGTTTTTTCTTATGTGTCCCCTACTTCAATTATTTCTTTATAATGCAGAAAAACAAGCTTTATCAAATAAAGTAAAAAAAAACCAAGCTTCATATTTAAAAAAAATATTGATGACGTCATAACTTTGACAAATTTGAAGTTTTATTTTTTTGACTTATGTTAAAAGACGCGGAATAAAATAAACTGTTTGACGTGTTTTTGCATTTTTTGCAAAAATGAACATTGTACGTTTTATGAATTTTGTGCGTTACTTTATCATAACCTTGTATATAGTTCGTAAATAAACGCGGCGAAAGTTGTTCTTGACCTATCTAAAAAAAATAATGTATTCGGATTGCTTATAGAGCAGATCTTAGTAGAAGCACTTGTATCGGCCTTCATGTTGTTGATATTATAAATACAAATGAGGAGCCAGCAGTTTTTGTTTTCTTTTATAAATCATTCAAGTAGTACAAAATGTATTAAGAAACAATTTTCGAAAATAAAACAAAAATGTCTTCAAACGTAATACATATATGAGATAAAATAAAATCTCAAACTATAATAACGAATAATCAGCACTATTTTCTATTAAATATGTTTTTAAGTGCAGTTTAAGAGATTTATCGAATGATCTAAAATATTATCAATCAACTTTTAAAATTACAGGTTATTAATTCTATTTCATTATTTATAGTAACTAGTATGTATCGATAATAACTCTCGATAGAGGCTTTCGATAGTTGCAATTAACTATTTTCTATAGAATATTTCAAATCACCAAAAATGTTGTTGAAAAGAAAAATGTAGTGCATAATTACTATAGACCGGACACGAGAGGCCGATAACTCATCGCCCATGGGCGCACTATTGAAATGTTGTGTTTTTAAAGAGGTTTTAATATTATTTATATAATTGGATAACAAGTGGGTGGTAATCTATGAAATACAAAATACATAGTATTAATATTTACTAGCAATACTTGCTCAAGGTTCTCTTCTGTAAGATTTATTTTTTTTGAATGAAGTACATCCATGTAGATAGAAAACGTCCATTCCATATCGCAACTGGTTATAGGTTCATACTGGAAATATACTTTTATTCCGGCGTATTTAGCAGTTATATTATGTGCGTTTGTTACCATACACAATTGCCGTATCTTTATTAAATCTAGATTTTTATTAAAAACTGCTTCTAATTTTTGCCGAAGGTCACATCCAAAGTCACTAGGAATACTTTTGAATTTATTAATAGCCACATCTAATGTGGGTAATGCGTCTTTTAATTTGAGATTTCGATTTTCAAAGTATGTGATTAGTTTAGGCAAATTTCCAAAGTGTTCCTGGAGGAATAACAACCAATTTTTAAAATTTAGGATTTCTGCTAGTTCCCTGCACTCAGAAATACTTCGAGCATCGCCATTTAAACATATAACGAAATTTTGTAAACTATCTAAATTCTCTGCATAAAAATTAGTAGCTTTTAACCATGTTCCCCATCTGGCGAGGGAGGCAGTGACAACGATGTACCTATCCATAGGTATTGATTTGTAAGATGTCTTCTAATGCATTCGTGAAGCACTTAGAAACATGATATTTGCGTAAGATGGATTCATCAGGAACATTTCGAGCAATATATTTTTGGAGAAATATTTTGAAAGTGTGATTATCTAGTTTATTTATTGGGGTATTAGCCGCCATTAAAGTTTTACAGAGTTTTTCGTAAAAATTGTCAGCTTCCAACGGGTCCAATTTCTGTGTATGTTTTAGCGATGCTAAGTGACATTGTACGTGCAATTTTTTGGGATTCTGTAACAATATTTTACAGACTTTACAATAAATTTCGAAATCACTGACAATGGAGGACATACAGTCACTATGACCGTTATTCCAATTTGCCATTTTTTCACGATGCCATTCTCGACGTTCTTTCATATCATATCTGAAAAAGTAACATAAATACAATGTTCTAGCTCTAAATAAATGATGCATATGTTATTGAAACTTAACGAAGTCCAGTGCACACTTACGTCAACATAATTGGGAGTAGTAGATTCAATGAAACTGAAATAACGAAACTAACTCCCCGTACTTTTATCTTACGAAATAAATAATTTTAAAAACTCCTCACGCTTCTACCTACGCCCATGAAGAAAAGAATTTAACAGTAAAATCAGTAAAAACAGTAAAAAAAAAGTTTTTGTTGGCCGTTTTCGCGACAACACAGATGTTGCAGTTCACCATATGAATAGTGCTATTCAGTAATTGCGTGATGTTAGACATTGTTTCTTCTGTTAGTCTAAATTTCGGCCCCGTACGTCCGGTCTATAATAATTACATATCAGACAATGTGTGTAAGAGATATGTTTATAGTGAATAAAAATATTTGGTTCAGCACTATTAAAATTTGCTAAGGCATTCAATAATAGTTTCATTTTGGTAATTTTAATAGTTTTATTATTTGCAGGGACACGGTTTTTGTTTCTACCAAAACCTATTTTATTGAATCGAAACCAGAGGGGAAAACGGCAATCTCAATTCACACTAATTTTTTACAGTGATGCTAAATTAGTCTAAGTAAAATTTTAAGGCTAAATGATATTTTTACTACTACCAGTTCTGAGTTACTTGTTGGTACCTTTTCAACAGTTTCTCTTGTATTCTGTTAGGTCTGAGTAGGTATATAATGCGGATTCTGGCACAATTTCCCATGTTATTTCTTATGGAGGTTCATTTTACAAAATTTACAATTTATACAGGTGTAATCACTTTCGTGCACGAGGCAAGTGATTCAATCCTTACAGGTCTTTATATATATATATATATATATATATGTATATACGTATATACGCGAGCGAGCGTACGTGTGTGCGGTGTGTGTGTGTGTGTGTGTGTGTGTGTGTGTGTGTGTGTGTGTGTGTGTATGTAAGAGCTTCGGAGGGTGTAGAGAAAGATAGGGAATATATCTGGTATACAAAGATGAGATGCGAACACCGCACGACTTTTATACATATGTACATTCAAATTATTCGATTAATAATACAGCTAGCATAGAAACAATGATTAACTTTTATTAAATACTAATACTGTAATTATATTTAATTATACTAATTATATAGCATGATTATGCTGTCATAATGCTAATAAATGCATGTGATGGAACTACAGTCTTTATACATATGCGGGCACGTACTGTTCGACGCTTGACGACAGGCTGATACATTCATTACGATCATAAGATTCCAATACAATGCATGTGTGCATATTGCAGGGCTGTCATCTTCATTTTTTGATACCATTCACATTCGTAATATTCATAAAAAAGTATCTTAAGTTAATATTATAAGAATTCCTTCAGATGTATTATTTTTATGATTGAATTTAATATTATTTCGCTGAAGGTCTACTTGTCGGCCCGCGTATGTATTCATATCTGTTAGATAGGTACGGTTTAGCATCCCATTTTGTGATATGTACGGAAAACAGCAGGCAAGATAATCGTACATACCAGTATGATAGAAACTGAAAATTAAATAAACTTTTTCAGCTAGCATAGAAAATGATTATCTTTTGACCAAAGGCGAATACTATAATTATATTTAATTTTACTAATTATATACAATAATTAAGCTGTATTATAATGTTAATAAATACATGTGATGAAACTACAATATAAATGTATATAGGTAAAACGTAGTAAAATTTATAATAAATAATGATAAACAAACAACTCCCTTTATTTATTTGAATCATAGGTTTTACAATACTGTTATTACAATCCATTACATTATTTGAATAATGTACAGATACAATATTAAGATAAATTTATGACAGAAACTATAAATTTATTAAAACTCTTATAGAAAGGAATTATAAGTATTTTACAGTGAAAACCTCTATATCTATCAATGCTCAACAGCTGCTAATGTACGCATGCGTAGGTTCACACTACACAGCAATCATGTGATTAGCATTATCAACTCGAATGATACAGCGATACTGAATCTTTATATAAGTCATGATACATGCGTTGGCACTTCATTCTTACAGTGTTCACCATCGAGTGAAGATGGAATTTGTGAAACAAATTAAATCGATACTTGTCAGTGCAACAGCTGATGCTGAAGCCGCGAATTCTATTATTAAAAAATGTAATCAAGCTAATCGAGTGCTAAATAATTTATTACGTAATGCGATAACTATTGGAGAAAAACAAAAATTTACAACGGCTATTGCTCACGTGAAAAGTTTCAAACGAAAGTGTCGAGGTCTTCCGATAAAGGGATCAGGATACACAACAAGAAAACAGACAGCATATATTCGTGTTAAGTGGGAAGACATTCAATCAGCTTTTCAAAATCGTATACGAACTGGAGTTATTATCAACCTAAAACACACTGACCCGAAACTGTTTTTGGAAGACGCTTCGGCAATATTCCGCAGAAGAATCTTAAACGTCCTGAAAAAAGAAGAAACAATCAAGGTTAACGCGATGTTTTCTGGTGACTTTACTATACAAAAGATCGGTCAAGAAGATACAGAAACAAAATATTTTAATACCATGAATAAACCAATTTACCAAGTCACAAACCTACAGAAGTGGTTTGTTGAGGAAATACAACAACCAATTTTATCTGACATCGAGGTTTTCCAATCAAGAGGAAGTGGATGGGCATTATCAGCAGTTATTAATATACAAATTAATATTAATAAATTTACACCCCAACTAGGGTCATCCTATATCGAGTTACCACAACCAATAAAATTGAAGCATGCGTGTGTTAATGTACGCAACGAAGATACTAAATGTTTTATATGGGCAGTTGTATCTGCACTATATCCTGTGAAAGAAAATCCACAAAGAACCACAAAGTATCCGAACCCATCATTAGTTTTAAATTTAGAAGGAATTCAATTCCCAATGACAATAAAACAAATTCCACGCTTCGAAAAACAAAATGCTCTATCAATAAATGTTTATATTTTAAAAAAGAAATGTAAGAAAACATTCACGACCGTCCCAACATATCTAACGAAAGCGAAGCAACTGAAACATATCAATTTATTGCTTATTCAAGATGTATATAATGATGAAAATGATCAAGATGATACAGCATCCAAACTATCGCCTAGATATCACTATGTATGGATTAAGGACTTATCACGGTTAGTATCCACAGAACGGTCTAATCATAAATCGAGGATATATTTTTGTGATCGCTGCCTACATTATTTTTACACAGAAACTGCTCGAGATAAACATTACATAGATTGTGTTAATATGAATAATTGTAAAGTTAGACTTCCAGATGAAGATGGGAAGTTTATAAAATTCAAGAATTTCAAAAATAATATGAAAGTTGGCTTTATAATATACGCCGACCTTGAGTGTTTGCTTGTGTCATGTAAAGATAAAAATAAATATCAGGAGCACCAACCATGCAGCATTGGATATTATGTTAAGTGCTCATACGATGCAACATTATCATTTTATCGTAGTTACAGAGGAGTTCATTGCATAGAATGGTTTACTAAAGAATTGAAAGATTTCGCTGAAAATATAGAAACAGTTTTCCTATGTCCACTACCTATGGATAAATTATCTCATGATGAACAACATGCATATAATAACGCAATTACCTGCCATATTTGCAGAAAACCCTTAGATGGAAAAAAGGTTAGAGATCACTGTCACCTAACGGGGAAATATAGAGGACCAGCACATGAAGAATGCAATATTAATTATAAGGATGGATGTACAATAGGGGTGGTTCTTCATAATTTATCCGGATATGATGCGCATTTCATCATTAAGAATTTAGCGGAAGATTTAGAGGGACGTATTGATTTGCTACCAATAAATAAAGAACGATACATATCATTCACCAAACATTTAAAAGGAAATCTTGTTAAATTCAGATTCATCGACTCTTTCCGATTCATGTCTTCAGGGTTAGATACATTAGCATCATATTTAACAGAATATACAGAACTCCAAGCTCAATTTCCTAATATAACAGATGAAAAATTAAAACTGTTAACACGGAAAGGTGTATATCCCTATGATTATTTTAACTCAATAGAAAAATTCAATGAAACAAAACTCCCCGAAAAATCAATGTTTTTCAACCAATTGAACGAACAAAATATTTCCGATGAGGATTACGAGCATGCTATGGAAATATGGAAAAAATTTAAAATTGAAAACCTGGGTGAATATTCGGACCTATATCTTAAGACTGATGTTTTACTGTTAGCTTGCGTTTTTGAACAATTCAGAAGCAGCTGCTTAAAGACATATGAACTAGACCCAGCTCACTATTTTACACTACCTGGTTACACATGGGATTGTATGCTAAAACACACAAACATAACTTTGGAATTGATAACAGATATAGACATGATTATGTTCATTGAACGAGGAATTAGAGGTGGACTCAGTCAGTGTTCACACAGATACCTTAAATCAAATCACAAATACATGGATGATTATGATTCTTCGAAACCAAACAATTTCATTATGTATACTGATATAAACAACCAATACGGTTGGGCAATGTCACAATGTTTGCCATATGGTAATTTTAAATGGGTAGATTGTATTGAGAATTTTAATGTGATGGATATATCAGATACCGCTAACATCGGGTATATTCTGGAGGTTGATTTAGAATATCCGCAGGAACTACATGATTTACACAGTGATATACCATTTTGTCCAGAACATCTATCAGCTCCAGGGAAAACAGATAAAAAATTGTTGGCTACCTTGCACGACAAAGAACGATACGTTATTCACTACATCAATTTGAAACAAGTATTATCTCATGGACTGAAATTATCTAAGATTCATAGAATTCTACAGTTTCAACAACGCACTTGGCTTAAATCATATATTGATCTGAACACTAAACTGCGAACATCAGCAATTAATGAATTTGAGAAAAATCTGTTTAAACTCATGAACAACGCGGTGTTTGGCAAGTCGCTTCAAAGTATACGAAATCATTGCAATGTGAAGCTTGTAAATAAATGGGAAGGACGTTACGGTGCCGAAGCATTAATTTCAAAACCTGAATTCAAATCAGCAACAATATTTAATGAAAATTTAGTGGCAATTGAACTCAATAAAACTGAGGTGTATTTCAATAAACCCATTTATATTGGAATGGCAATATTGGATATTTCCAAAACAGCAATATACGAATTCCACTATGATTATATGAAGCCGATGTTTGGTAGAAATTGTAAAGCTGCATATACAGATACAGATTCAATTATATATTCGATCGAATGTGCAAACATCTATGATATTATACGTCGTGACTGCATAAAGAGATTTGATACAAGTGATTATCCAAAAGATAATGTTTACAATATTCCACTGGTTAACAAAAAAGTTTTAGGAATGATGAAGGATGAGATGCATGGTAAAATAATAACAGAGTTTGCAGGATTAAGGTCTAAAATGTACGCAATCAGGGTGGAGGGAAGAGATATGATAAAAAAAGTTAAAGGAGTGAAAAAAAATATCGTTAAAACTCACATAAATTTTGATGATTATCTAGAATGTTTGAAGAACTACACAGGAAAGACAGTGAATCAAAAATTAATTACATCCCAAAAACACAATGTATTCAGTATAAATCAAACAAAAATCGCATTGAGTCCGCATGATGATAAGAGATACCTTATTAAAGATAGCTACGAGACGTTACCATGGGGACACTATTCAATTATGTGTATAGAATAAGTATTTAATTGAATTTATTGTATATCTATTTATCTATATATCTATCTATTTTTATATATATATATTACTAATATTAACACATGTAAAGCATTATCATATGAAATAAAAACATTTATGTAAAAAGGTGTTGTTTATTAATAGTAGTAGTAGTAGTAGTAGTAGTAGTAGTTATTTACCCTCAAAACTTACATACCATGTGAGGTACAACATAAATACACATTACATGATATGGATCAGCACTTACACAATGTCATTAAAATGTAGAATGAAAGCTTATTAAAGGCATAACTAATAAAAAACTAAAATCATTTTTAAAGAGTTTTTTCTCTGAACCCATTGTTTCTAATCTACATATTATAAAATTATTTTGATTATGATAGGAACCATTTAAGAAACCAGTTATATAAATCTATTTATCAAACATGACTGAGATCATCATCACAGACATTCAATTTTGATAGAAAAGGAAATTTTAATGCACTGAATAATAAATAAACATCAATTACTAAGGATTGAGGTTGTAATAAGTGTTAGGAAGGGTATGCAGTTGAAGTTCCTTTAAATGCTACCGCCAGTAATTTATAGCTATTAAGCCCCTCGAAATTCAAAGGCGCTACTCGTGAGGCTCGAGGTAAGTAGCTCGGAACACGAACAGGTCTACCGTCAAATGATTTATAGCCGCTAAGGCCCCTCGAAATTCAAAGGCACTACTCTTGAGGCTCGAGGTAGACGGCTCTCCTTAGCAAGGTAGACAGCTCCCCTTGGTAAGGAGATTCCATAAAGGATAAGCTATTAAAGCAATGAAGCTCCCCAACGTTAGTAGGGCACCGAATGTTGCTATGAACCGGTTGCCACAGTCTAATTATAGACTGCCCAACGCATTTGGGTATATCCATGAAATAACCTGTCTCTTCAACAATTTACGGATAATGGGATTAAGGATGAAATATCATATAAATAAGGATTATAATTTTAAGGGAGTTTCATTTTTATTTTACGGTAAAACCAAATTGATTAATTTTGAATATATTACGATTAATAACGGCTCCTTCAATATAAACAAATAATTATTTTTCTTTATTAAAGAGATATTTTTTATGCATAATTCAAGGATTTATTCGGCATCAAATAATATATTGAATTTAACAGAAAAATGTTTCAGGCAAATTTAATACTTATTAGCTTTAACGAAACAATAATGATAATGTTTACAATGCTACATTTTATGACGAGTAAGATAGCTTGCATCATATCAATGTAAGTAAAGTTATATATTCAATATAAAGATTACCACATACTTTCTAGATGATAATAATATAAATACTAAATATATTGGTAATTTAAATCTTTTTACTTATACATACACATATGTGCTTACATTCCAATAAAAACAGAATTAAATGCAAATAATAACATGCATATTTTCATTTTTATTACCAAGTTAGTCATTAATTATGTTACATTAACGATGTATAATACGCGATACTTAAGTAAAATACTATACACATTTTCATCCATCAGACGCGAAATAAGCGTGTTCATTCGTGTTTAAAATACGTCACTGACCTATAACGCAGGTAGTAATACGACATATTATTGGCTGTATTTAAACAAAGACGTTGTATGAGAGCGAGAAAAGTCAAGTGATATATATATACATATATATCTAGTATCTCAGATTTAGTAGTGTAATAACCTTCTTATGTGATAGTTTACTTGTTAGAGAAAGGTAGGCCAATATTTAATTAGTAATAGAATCATTGTAGTATATTTAACTCAATATCGGTATAGTATCAGTTATTGGTACAAGTTATTTATTATAGTGAATTAGATATTTTAACGTAATATTATATTAAAGATGTTAATAATTTATATTACTACCACAAGAATATTTTACATTATTGAGATATGAAAATATATATATATATATATAGAATAATTATTTGCATGGAACTTGACATAATAAATAATTTTATTATATAATTTTATGAGACAGCTTGAATACAAAGATGTTTAGCCTTTAATTATCATAATTAGATTTTATGATTTAAAGTAGTATATATTGTAATATAAGATAGTGTTATAATCTATACAATAAATATTATTCAGTATTTGAATACACAATGAATAACACAAATTTGAGTGAGAAAGATAAATATTTTTAATTGTACATGTGTGAATTTGAATTTATCGGGATATACAGGCCAATTATTTACATCTGATGGTGAAACATGGTCACGTTTTTTATATAATTCAGTAATTTAATTTGCTCTATAGCAAGACAATGAGGTGGATGCTAAGCATTAATTTGTACACACGTAATGTTATGATTTTCAATGTATCATATATATTCTAGTCTAACGCAAACTTTTTGATTTATTGAAACCCCAATAGAAATTATCACTATTTCGAGAAGAATAGTCATGTACCTGTACATATTCAAAGCCGCTGAAGAATGAGTACATTAACAGCTGTATACGCGTGTCTTTATCATCCACTTTAATGTGTTACTATAATTCCAACCATAAATGGTATTATATCGGTTTCTCCGCCTTGGAGCTATCTTATAAATTATTATTTTATTATTATCTAAACTTATTCATCACGTAATGTGTATTTGTATTAATATTGCGTCATTAAGCCTTCCATTAATATATTTTAGGTAAATTTCTGTGTTTTTCCGATATAATGACTCTAAATTCTTCTAAATGTGAACTGTACTCAAAGTAAATCGAGAACTATAACGTAATATATATAAACTCTTAGAATAGACAATTATTCATAAGTAAAGTGACTATAAATTCGATTAAATGTGAACTGTAATATAAAACAGTTGAACTAGAATATTTAAAAATAATAATCAGTTCACATTTAATCGAATTTATAGTCACTTTACTTATGAATAATTGTCTATTCTAAGAGTTTATATATATTACGTTATAGTTCTCGATTTACTTTGAGTACAGTTCACATTTAGAAGAATTTAGAGTCATTATATCGGAAAAACACAGAAATTTACCTAAAATATATTAATGGAAGGCTTAATGACGCAATATTAATACAAATACACATTACGTGATGAATAAGTTTAGATAATAATAAAATAATAATTTATAAGATAGCTCCAAGGCGGAGAAACCGATATAATACCATTTATGGTTGGAATTATAGTAACACATTAAAGTGGATGATAAAGACACGCGTATACAGCTGTTAATGTACTCATTCTTCAGCGGCTTTGAATATGTACAGGTACATGACTATTCTTCTCGAAATAGTGATAATTTCTATTGGGGTTTCAATAAATCAAAAAGTTTGCGTTAGACTAGAATATATATGATACATTGAAAATCATAACATTACGTGTGTACAAATTAATGCTTAGCATCCACCTCATTGTCTTGCTATAGAGCAAATTAAATTACTGAATTATATAAAAAACGTGACCATGTTTCACCATCAGATGTAAATAATTAGCCTGTATATCCCGATAAATTCAAATTCACACATGTACAATTAAAAATATTTATCTTTCTCACTCAAATTTGTGTTATTCATTGTGTATTCAAATACTGAATAATATTTATTGTATAGATTATAACACTATCTTATATTACAATATATACTACTTTAAATCATAAAATCTAATTATGATAATTAAAGGCTAAACATCTTTGTATTCAAGCTGTCTCATAAAATTATATAATAAAATTATTTATTATGTCAAGTTCCATGCAAATAATTATTCTATATATATATATATATATATTTTCATATCTCAATAATGTAAAATATTCTTGTGGTAGTAATATAAATTATTAACATCTTTAATATAATATTACGTTAAAATATCTAATTCACTATAATAAATAACTTGTACCAATAACTGATACTATACCGATATTGAGTTAAATATACTACAATGATTCTATTACTAATTAAATATTGGCCTACCTTTCTCTAACAAGTAAACTATCACATAAGAAGGTTATTACACTACTAAATCTGAGATACTAGATATATATGTATATATATATCACTTGACTTTTCTCGCTCTCATACAACGTCTTTGTTTAAATACAGCCAATAATATGTCGTATTACTACCTGCGTTATAGGTCAGTGACGTATTTTAAACACGAATGAACACGCTTATTTCGCGTCTGATGGATGAAAATGTGTATAGTATTTTACTTAAGTATCGCGTATTATACATCGTTAATGTAACATAATTAATGACTAACTTGGTAATAAAAATGAAAATATGCATGTTATTATTTGCATTTAATTCTGTTTTTATTGGAATGTAAGCACATATGTGTATGTATAAGTAAAAAGATTTAAATTACCAATATATTTAGTATTTATATTATTATCATCTAGAAAGTATGTGGTAATCTTTATATTGAATATATAACTTTACTTACATTGATATGATGCAAGCTATCTTACTCGTCATAAAATGTAGCATTGTAAACATTATCATTATTGTTTCGTTAAAGCTAATAAGTATTAAATTTGCCTGAAACATTTTTCTGTTAAATTCAATATATTATTTGATGCCGAATAAATCCTTGAATTATGCATAAAAAATATCTCTTTAATAAAGAAAAATAATTATTTGTTTATATTGAAGGAGCCGTTATTAATCGTAATATATTCAAAATTAATCAATTTGGTTTTACCGTAAAATAAAAATGAAACTCTCTTAAAATTATAATCCTTATTTATATGATATTTCATCCTTAATCCCATTATCCGTAAATTGTTGAAGAGACAGGTTATTTCATGGATATACCCAAATGCGTTGGGCAGTCTATAATTAGACTGTGGCAACCGGTTCATAGCAACATTCGGTGCCCTACTAACGTTGGGGAGCTTCATTGCTTTAATAGCTTATCCTTTATGGAATCTCCTTACCAAGGGGAGCTGTCTACCTTGCTAAGGAGAGCCGTCTACCTCGAGCCTCAAGAGTAGTGCCTTTGAATTTCGAGGGGCCTTAGCGGCTATAAATCATTTGACGGTAGACCTGTTCGTGTTCCGAGCTACTTACCTCGAGCCTCACGAGTAGCGCCTTTGAATTTCGAGGGGCTTAATAGCTATAAATTACTGGCGGTAGCATTTAAAGGAACTTCAACTGCATACCCTTCCTAACACTTATTACAACCTCAATCCTTAGTAATTGATGTTTATTTATTATTCAGTGCATTAAAATTTCCTTTTCTATCAAAATTGAATGTCTGTGATGATGATCTCAGTCATGTTTGATAAATAGATTTATATAACTGGTTTCTTAAATGGTTCCTATCATAATCAAAATAATTTTATAATATGTAGATTAGAAACAATGGGTTCAGAGAAAAACTCTTTAAAAATGATTTTAGTTTTTTATTAGTTATGCCTTTAATAAGCTTTCATTCTACATTTTAATGACATTGTGTAAGTGCTGATCCATATCATGTAATGTGTATTTATGTTGTACCTCACATGGTATGTAAGTTTTGAGGGTAAATAACTACTACTACTACTACTACTACTACTACTATTAATAAACAACACCTTTTTACATAAATGTTTTTATTTCATATGATAATGCTTTACATGTGTTAATATTAGTAATATATATATATATAAAAATAGATAGATATATAGATAAATAGATATACAATAAATTCAATTAAATACTTATTCTATACACATAATTGAATAGTGTCTCCATGGTAACGTCTCGTAGCTATCTTTAATAAGGTATCTCTTATCATCATGCGGACTCAATGCGATTTTTGTTTGATTTATACTGAATACATTGTGTTTTTGGGATGTAATTAATTTTTGATTCACTGTCTTTCCTGTGTAGTTCTTCAAACATTCTAGATAATCATCAAAATTTATGTGAGTTTTAACGATATTTTTTTTCACTCCTTTAACTTTTTTTATCATATCTCTTCCCTCCACCCTGATTGCGTACATTTTAGACCTTAATCCTGCAAACTCTGTTATTATTTTACCATGCATCTCATCCTTCATCATTCCTAAAACTTTTTTGTTAACCAGTGGAATATTGTAAACATTATCTTTTGGATAATCACTTGTATCAAATCTCTTTATGCAGTCACGACGTATAATATCATAGATGTTTGCACATTCGATCGAATATATAATTGAATCTGTATCTGTATATGCAGCTTTACAATTTCTACCAAACATCGGCTTCATATAATCATAGTGGAATTCGTATATTGCTGTTTTGGAAATATCCAATATTGCCATTC
This sequence comes from Amphimallon solstitiale, assembly GCA_963170755.1. Lineage (NCBI taxonomy): Eukaryota > Metazoa > Arthropoda > Insecta > Coleoptera > Scarabaeidae > Amphimallon > Amphimallon solstitiale. The sequence goes on from OY720685.1 coordinate 26,058,080, forward strand.
CAATATAAATGGGTTTATTGAAATACACCTCAGTTTTATTGAGTTCAATTGCCACTAAATTTTCATTAAATATTGTTGCTGATTTGAATTCAGGTTTTGAAATTAATGCTTCGGCACCGTAACGTCCTTCCCATTTATTTACAAGCTTCACATTGCAATGATTTCGTATACTTTGAAGCGACTTGCCAAACACCGCGTTGTTCATGAGTTTAAACAGATTTTTCTCAAATTCATTAATTGCTGATGTTCGCAGTTTAGTGTTCAGATCAATATATGATTTAAGCCAAGTGCGTTGTTGAAACTGTAGAATTCTATGAATCTTAGATAATTTCAGTCCATGAGATAATACTTGTTTCAAATTGATGTAGTGAATAACGTATCGTTCTTTGTCGTGCAAGGTAGCCAACAATTTTTTATCTGTTTTCCCTGGAGCTGATAGATGTTCTGGACAAAATGGTATATCACTGTGTAAATCATGTAGTTCCTGCGGATATTCTAAATCAACCTCCAGAATATACCCGATGTTAGCGGTATCTGATATATCCATCACATTAAAATTCTCAATACAATCTACCCATTTAAAATTACCATATGGCAAACATTGTGACATTGCCCAACCGTATTGGTTGTTTATATCAGTATACATAATGAAATTGTTTGGTTTCGAAGAATCATAATCATCCATGTATTTGTGATTTGATTTAAGGTATCTGTGTGAACACTGACTGAGTCCACCTCTAATTCCTCGTTCAATGAACATAATCATGTCTATATCTGTTATCAATTCCAAAGTTATGTTTGTGTGTTTTAGCATACAATCCCATGTGTAACCAGGTAGTGTAAAATAGTGAGCTGGGTCTAGTTCATATGTCTTTAAGCAGCTGCTTCTGAATTGTTCAAAAACGCAAGCTAACAGTAAAACATCAGTCTTAAGATATAGGTCCGAATATTCACCCAGGTTTTCAATTTTAAATTTTTTCCATATTTCCATAGCATGCTCGTAATCCTCATCGGAAATATTTTGTTCGTTCAATTGGTTGAAAAACATTGATTTTTCGGGGAGTTTTGTTTCATTGAATTTTTCTATTGAGTTAAAATAATCATAGGGATATACACCTTTCCGTGTTAACAGTTTTAATTTTTCATCTGTTATATTAGGAAATTGAGCTTGGAGTTCTGTATATTCTGTTAAATATGATGCTAATGTATCTAACCCTGAAGACATGAATCGGAAAGAGTCGATGAATCTGAATTTAACAAGATTTCCTTTTAAATGTTTGGTGAATGATATGTATCGTTCTTTATTTATTGGTAGCAAATCAATACGTCCCTCTAAATCTTCCGCTAAATTCTTAATGATGAAATGCGCATCATATCCGGATAAATTATGAAGAACCACCCCTATTGTACATCCATCCTTATAATTAATATTGCATTCTTCATGTGCTGGTCCTCTATATTTCCCCGTTAGGTGACAGTGATCTCTAACCTTTTTTCCATCTAAGGGTTTTCTGCAAATATGGCAGGTAATTGCGTTATTATATGCATGTTGTTCATCATGAGATAATTTATCCATAGGTAGTGGACATAGGAAAACTGTTTCTATATTTTCAGCGAAATCTTTCAATTCTTTAGTAAACCATTCTATGCAATGAACTCCTCTGTAACTACGATAAAATGATAATGTTGCATCGTATGAGCACTTAACATAATATCCAATGCTGCATGGTTGGTGCTCCTGATATTTATTTTTATCTTTACATGACACAAGCAAACACTCAAGGTCGGCGTATATTATAAAGCCAACTTTCATATTATTTTTGAAATTCTTGAATTTTATAAACTTCCCATCTTCATCTGGAAGTCTAACTTTACAATTATTCATATTAACACAATCTATGTAATGTTTATCTCGAGCAGTTTCTGTGTAAAAATAATGTAGGCAGCGATCACAAAAATATATCCTCGATTTATGATTAGACCGTTCTGTGGATACTAACCGTGATAAGTCCTTAATCCATACATAGTGATATCTAGGCGATAGTTTGGATGCTGTATCATCTTGATCATTTTCATCATTATATACATCTTGAATAAGCAATAAATTGATATGTTTCAGTTGCTTCGCTTTCGTTAGATATGTTGGGACGGTCGTGAATGTTTTCTTACATTTCTTTTTTAAAATATAAACATTTATTGATAGAGCATTTTGTTTTTCGAAGCGTGGAATTTGTTTTATTGTCATTGGGAATTGAATTCCTTCTAAATTTAAAACTAATGATGGGTTCGGATACTTTGTGGTTCTTTGTGGATTTTCTTTCACAGGATATAGTGCAGATACAACTGCCCATATAAAACATTTAGTATCTTCGTTGCGTACATTAACACACGCATGCTTCAATTTTATTGGTTGTGGTAACTCGATATAGGATGACCCTAGTTGGGGTGTAAATTTATTAATATTAATTTGTATATTAATAACTGCTGATAATGCCCATCCACTTCCTCTTGATTGGAAAACCTCGATGTCAGATAAAATTGGTTGTTGTATTTCCTCAACAAACCACTTCTGTAGGTTTGTGACTTGGTAAATTGGTTTATTCATGGTATTAAAATATTTTGTTTCTGTATCTTCTTGACCGATCTTTTGTATAGTAAAGTCACCAGAAAACATCGCGTTAACCTTGATTGTTTCTTCTTTTTTCAGGACGTTTAAGATTCTTCTGCGGAATATTGCCGAAGCGTCTTCCAAAAACAGTTTCGGGTCAGTGTGTTTTAGGTTGATAATAACTCCAGTTCGTATACGATTTTGAAAAGCTGATTGAATGTCTTCCCACTTAACACGAATATATGCTGTCTGTTTTCTTGTTGTGTATCCTGATCCCTTTATCGGAAGACCTCGACACTTTCGTTTGAAACTTTTCACGTGAGCAATAGCCGTTGTAAATTTTTGTTTTTCTCCAATAGTTATCGCATTACGTAATAAATTATTTAGCACTCGATTAGCTTGATTACATTTTTTAATAATAGAATTCGCGGCTTCAGCATCAGCTGTTGCACTGACAAGTATCGATTTAATTTGTTTCACAAATTCCATCTTCACTCGATGGTGAACACTGTAAGAATGAAGTGCCAACGCATGTATCATGACTTATATAAAGATTCAGTATCGCTGTATCATTCGAGTTGATAATGCTAATCACATGATTGCTGTGTAGTGTGAACCTACGCATGCGTACATTAGCAGCTGTTGAGCATTGATAGATATAGAGGTTTTCACTGTAAAATACTTATAATTCCTTTCTATAAGAGTTTTAATAAATTTATAGTTTCTGTCATAAATTTATCTTAATATTGTATCTGTACATTATTCAAATAATGTAATGGATTGTAATAACAGTATTGTAAAACCTATGATTCAAATAAATAAAGGGAGTTGTTTGTTTATCATTATTTATTATAAATTTTACTACGTTTTACCTATATACATTTATATTGTAGTTTCATCACATGTATTTATTAACATTATAATACAGCTTAATTATTGTATATAATTAGTAAAATTAAATATAATTATAGTATTCGCCTTTGGTCAAAAGATAATCATTTTCTATGCTAGCTGAAAAAGTTTATTTAATTTTCAGTTTCTATCATACTGGTATGTACGATTATCTTGCCTGCTGTTTTCCGTACATATCACAAAATGGGATGCTAAACCGTACCTATCTAACAGATATGAATACATACGCGGGCCGACAAGTAGACCTTCAGCGAAATAATATTAAATTCAATCATAAAAATAATACATCTGAAGGAATTCTTATAATATTAACTTAAGATACTTTTTTATGAATATTACGAATGTGAATGGTATCAAAAAATGAAGATGACAGCCCTGCAATATGCACACATGCATTGTATTGGAATCTTATGATCGTAATGAATGTATCAGCCTGTCGTCAAGCGTCGAACAGTACGTGCCCGCATATGTATAAAGACTGTAGTTCCATCACATGCATTTATTAGCATTATGACAGCATAATCATGCTATATAATTAGTATAATTAAATATAATTACAGTATTAGTATTTAATAAAAGTTAATCATTGTTTCTATGCTAGCTGTATTATTAATCGAATAATTTGAATGTACATATGTATAAAAGTCGTGCGGTGTTCGCATCTCATCTTTGTATACCAGATATATTCCCTATCTTTCTCTACACCCTCCGAAGCTCTTACATACACACACACACACACACACACACACACACACACACACACACACACACACACCGCACACACGTACGCTCGCTCGCGTATATACGTATATACATATATATATATATATATATATATAAAGACCTGTAAGGATTGAATCACTTGCCTCGTGCACGAAAGTGATTACACCTGTATAAATTGTAAATTTTGTAAAATGAACCTCCATAAGAAATAACATGGGAAATTGTGCCAGAATCCGCATTATATACCTACTGGTCTGCCATTAAAAAAAATCTATGAATGTGTTCATTTTATATGATTATTAGAATCAGAAATATATTCACGGGGTTAAATAATATTTGCAAACGTTGCTTTTACTCTAGAATCAGAAATATATTCACGGGGTTAAATAATATTTGCAAACGTTGCTTTTACTCTGTTATTAATCAGTTTTATAAACAATACAAAACAGACTATTGTTTGGGTATTTAAAAAAAGAGTCTATACTGATTATATAAACACACATTAGTGGATTACTTTTGAGATTTTATATAGAAATTGAATATATTAGGGGGTTCAATGATATCGCAGTTTGACTTATAAATATATATTATATAATAAACAACTGCTTCAAGCCGTCGCACAGTAATACAGACTCGCATGTTTTCTTGGCGAAAGAAGTAGATTAAGAATATTTTCAGGTATCATTTTCACAGAAAGTAGCAACTGAATTTTGTAAGGTTAAGAATAAATATTATAGGAATCATATAATTATGCAATATATGAACTTATAGCTGCTTCTCGGGGATGGATACTAAAAACATAAGTGAATTTTTATATAGGCTTGATTTTAGAAAACACAAATGGTAACATTACCCATAACGGATTAGAATTGTTTTTATGTGACATATTATATTTTTATAAAGCTAGGATATTCACTTCTCCCTATAATCATTTTCAGCCTGCTCTATGTCTTACATACCTGCATTATAATTATTTAATTACACAAGAAAAGTTCACCCAGCCCATTTTACTTTCTTATACGTAGTATAAGGAAGTATTGTGATGACGAAAATTTTCGACCTCGAGATTTTTGCAGATGTCCACGTTTTGAAGTCCCCTGATACCGAAAAAGTGGTTTTTAAAAAATCCCTTGTCATCTGATTAGTTTTTCAGTAAAATCGGTAGACCGGAAGTAGCAGTTTACTTCAGTGAAAAATCGAATTTTGCCAATATTTCGTCAAATAGTAAGTTTAAACAATAAAGAATTCATATGTACTTAAAATTAAAATTGAGAACAATTTTTTTTAAAAAGTTTTTCGAAATTCCTACCGGAAGTAGGTTTTTACTCTTATCGAAAATCAGTTTTTTGCGAATATCTCGCAAGTCATGCTTTTTAGACAGGTACGTTGCGGGTATAAAGGTATTTGCAACATAATTTTCAATACCTTTTGTATAAAAAAATTTCAAAATTCCGGAAGAACAACTTTTATTCTTATCGAATAGCGATTTTTTGCAAATATGTCGTAAGTTATGCATTCTATATATATTTATTAAGAGTACAAAATATTTAGTGCTAGATTTGCAATATTTTTTGTATATATGAAGTTTCAAAATTCGGACCGGAAGTAACACTTAGCGAGTAGCACTTTTTTTCGAATATCTTGCAAAGTATGTATTCTATAGCGATTTATTAAGAGAATAGAAGTATGTACTTAGAATAGGATTTTGAACAATTTTTGTGTAAAAAAATCCTTAAAATTGTAGTTTGAAACGCTCATACGTATAAGAAAGTCGTGTGGTGGCCACACCTCGTTTTTTTGCTTAATATGTATGTATATCCCGACTATTATTGTCTTTTTGAATACACTAATACATATATTTTATTCCATTATATTTTAGTTAATTTTGTTCGTAAGCGACTGTCGATAGTGCAATAAAATGAATTTAAATCTTTACTTATGGTATTCATATACTACGATTATTTATAGTATAAAATGTTGCTTGTTATTATATTGTCATATAAAAAGTATGTATTTCAAAGTACAGAAAAAGTATGTTGAAGCGCCTTATATGTTCATTTACTCATACGAAAATTACAAATTAATACACCTATATCCCTGAAATATCTCTATCTTGAAGTATGTAGCATACAGATTTCGAGATTTCTAGATATCTATGCTGATATATGCAAGAAGTATTGTGGCCTTGTGGACTAACTTATAGGTGTTAGTGGCTTGAAAATGCTCGTTAGCGAAAAATTGTTTGAAAACAATCCGATAAGGGTCAGCTTTTATAAATTCGATAATTCGGGCTACGATATAGAAAATGTCAACTCGACAGTTTTGCAGACAGATCTAACGGTTTTTAATAAGAAATTATTATATATATATATAATGGAGTTTCAACATGTATCTCCTTCCTCGATTATTAATTTAAAATTAGTCAGTAATGGTGAACAGGAGAAATGGTTTTTTAAACTACGTTTGTGTGAACATTATAATTTTTTGAAACTAAACAATTGTGTTTTATTATATATATATTCTGAACTTGTATTGTTCTAGACATATCGACTAAGAAAAACAAGATCTCTATCTTACATTAGTTTTTTTTATATATTCTATGGAATTAGCTAATATACTCCCTGTCAAGACAGATTTATATGTTTGTACAATACTGCTGGTTTAGTTCAAGTTTTATTTGAAGAAAAGGCTACTTTTATATAAATCAATTCTCTTTAAATAATACTAGAATTATTTCTCCACTCAGTGTTTCTGATGCAAAATTAAAATAATATGCAATCATAATACTTTTTAGTTGTTTTTTTTGATGTTTTTTAATGTATAATTAGCAAATTATTTGTTACGACCTTCTAATACTATAAAACCAACCATTTAAATTGTGAATAGAGATATATTAGCTATATTATTAAAAAAATTCTAGGCCAGCTTAATTCATCAGAACATACTAATTGCCCTACCTAATGAAATTTGTATTTGTATTATTGTATATTTATTTGTACTGGTTTACTCAACTGAATGGGAGATATTATTAGTTGTAATCAGCATTATAACGAACGAAGAAGGTTTATATGAGTCTAATAATGTCGTTATATAAAACCGTGTTATATATAACGACAATATTCAAGTACCGCTCTATTACAGAAAAGAGTTCGAAACACAAGATATTGAAATTTCCCCTTTTGTGTTCAGTAATACTTACCTGATTGTGATATCATAATACCCGAAATAGAAACAGACGATCAAAGTATTTATATACCTCCAGGGCTACTGTATGTAAAAGATAATCAAGCAACAGTTGAAATAATTAATAAGAGATCAATTTCGCAAACGATACTCATAGACCGAAATTTATTAAATGAATATGCGAACAAATTTGACGAAACAAATTTTGAATGTTTTCATATAGAGCAATTTCAGGAAAATATGCCACTTGTAATAATAATACACAGCCATTCAAAATTAATATAAATAAATTTAGAACAGATCATTTAAATTCGGAAGAAAAAGATTGTTTAAGTAAACTTGTCACAGTATTTTCAGATTTATTTCATGATAATGAAAAAAAATTAACATTTTCAAATCAAATTAAACACGAAATAAAGACAACCGATGAAATCTCAATACATATATACTAAGTCATACCGCTATCCGTGTGTTCATAAGCAAGAAATTAATAAACAAATATCGAAATTATTAGAAGACGGAATCATTAGACCATCATATTCACCATGGTCCAGTCCTGTATGGATAGTTCCGAAAAAGCTCGACGCCAGCGGAGTAAAGAAATGGCGCATGGTGGTTGATTATAGAAAATTAAACGAAAAAACAATAGATGATCGATACCCTATACTCTATACCAAACATTAGTGATATTTTAGATAAACTAAGACGGTGTAATTATTTTACTACTCTTGATCTAGCTTCGGGCTATTATCAAATAGAAATGCACCCTGATTCGATATAAAAAAACTGCTTTCAGTGTTGAAAACGGCCGTCTTCCAATGGGAACTCCTCTATTTTACTATTGTACTAATGCGTTCATAAAACTAAAATCTAACCCTACAGAGTGGTTTCAAAAACAAATTAAAAGTGCAATAAACAATACCGAATGTTTATTCAATAATGCACAAAAGTTCCAACTACCGGTTATGAACCCATAACCTCCAGAATTATATGGTTTACTAAAATTACATAAAAAGAATATACCTATTCGTCCAGTTGTTTCGTATGTAAAAGCACCAGATGTGAATCTATGCAAACAACTTATAAAAATCATTTTAGAATACACTAAATTCAAACCGAAATTTTCGATAAATAAAATTAGTAAATTTAAATTACCAGATAATTTAAAACTCATTTCATTTGATGTTTGTTTACGATTATTCCCCCAAAAGAAGTGTTAAACGGAAACCCACTAAGTCCCTTATTATCCGAAATATTTATGGACAACCTTGAAGACATTATTAGTAAACATTCGTTATTTAAAAATTGTATATACTGGGTGAGATATGTAGATGATATTTTGGTGTGTTTTAAAGGAACGGATAGACAATTAAATTCACTTCATAATCATATTAACATTTTGCATACTAATATTAAATTCACCATAGAATTAGAAGTAAATAAAACCATTAATTTTCTAGACCTCTACACACGAATTCGCTATTTACCATAAACCTACTCACACAGATATTACGATACATTCTAACTCTTTCCACCCGATTAGTCATAAACTTGCTGCTTTCCACTCAATGTTATATAAAATAATCCATGTTCTTATGCATAAGATTAATTTTGATAAAGAATTAGATAGAATTTACACCATAGCTCAGAATAATAGTTATTCAAAAGAATTAATAAATAATCTCCTTCATAAAAAACAAAAAGCAAAAATCATATCCAAGATTTATCCTATAGTTCCTCAAACTTACTCATCAAAATTTGCCTCTGTGACTTATATAGGTACACCTTCCATGAAAATAAAAACATATTTACGAAAAACAACAAACACATTAATTTCATTTCGTACAAACAACAAACTACAGAATCATATTAAAAATAATAAAGATAAAACTGACAAAAATTTAAAATCTGGGGTCTATAAGTTAAATTGCCAGTGTGGAAAAGCTTATATCGGACAAACTGGTAGATCCTTTTCCACACGCATAATAGAACATGAAAGCTATAAATTACAAAAAACAGATTCCACATATGCCAACCACTGTATTGAACAAAAACATAAATTCAATAATTGGCACATATGCCAACCACTGTATTGAACAAAAACATAAATTCAATAATAAGTTTGACATACACATATATAAGACAAGAGTAAAAAATTAAATTTATTAGAAAGCCTAGAAATAAATAAATTAAACAAATTAAACCTTATTTTAAACGACCAACTAGAAGTGAATAATTCACCGTTGTTAAATTTAAATATTTAAAATGAACTTAATAATTCTTATAGTTATATATATATTTATAATTTTTTTACAAATATTAAAACAATTTAATATATTACCAGGTACCTATTTAGCGGAAACCCTGTATATACTGCCAGTTATATGAAATAATATATGTCTACATACGAGTAAACAGAAACTTCCTGTCCGAAATTTTTTTATAGACAAGCTGATACATATTAAGTTCTACATATTTTCATAGGCTTGCTAAATCTGTGTTAATTGTATTATTTGTGAGTTAATCTCAAATATCTGACTAGAATTTCAGTAAAATCGGCAGACCTGCAGTAGTAGTTTACTTCAGTGAGAAAATCGAATTCTGCCAATATTTCCCCAACTACTAAGATTAAACAAATTTAGAAAGAATTCACATGTGCTCAAAATTAAATTTCAGAAGAATTTTATTAAAAGTCATGTTTTTTAGACAGATACATTACGAGTATATTTAGAACTTAATTTTCAGTACCTTTTGTATAAAAAAACATTTAAAAATTGAGACCTGAAATAACACTTTTACTCTTATCGAATAGCGATTTTTTGCAAATATAAATTATGTATTTTATATATATTTATCAAGATGAAGTGGTACAGCCCATTATTGTATATTAATATTATAATATTACCTCTATTTTACATATTCATAGTATAAATTTTACCATATTATCAACTACAGTAATTGAAAAGTATAGCGGTTATAACAAAAAGTAATTTTACAAGTAAACTTGTAAAGTTAACCACATATCGAGTATACAAAGTTAAGTGTGCGAGTTATTGTATCTTTGTGATAAAGATATAGTGCTACAATTGCCATTATATACCGAGTCTCCTCGCCTTATTCAGCAAAAAAAGAAGAAACAGCTGGAAAAGCACCGAATAAAGAAGAGAGAAGCCTTAATATAAGGTACTATCTAGTTGATAAAAAAATATGTATGTAAATGTATTCAGACATAAAGAATTAACAAATCAGTTTCAAATAGAGAAAAAATAAGTAAATATTATTATCCGGGTCAAATGCATATATTTGTCAAATAAATATAGTCTCCGTAATATAAAATATAATGTAACTTAATCTGTCCCAGCATTGTGGTATATGTATATAATCATACATATCTTGTATGTAGCCTACGTTGTAATTTCTTGCCTCTGTTGTTTACGTTTAAATATAACGATTGGTATACATAAACTTTCTTCAATGTAATCTTTATAAAAGTGTATTTAACCTGTCTATTAATGTGTTGTGATTCTTTTTATATTAAGGACAGTATATTGTGTGAGATTTTATAATTTTTGTCTGTAAAAATATATAAAATTCATTGATTTTGAACATAAGTATTATTTAAATTATAAAATGGATATTTATTTTTATTAACACTAAACAATGTTTGGGAACCTTTTAATTAATAATCTCTTATTAACCTGAATCGCCCTTGAGAGTCCGAATTGAGCTTAGCAGGTAAAACAATCAATTTTATTTTATTTTAGAATTTTATATTATTTATTAAATTCAATTTTAAAGGTTCTATTTCATATGGCTCCGCATCGTGGGACCGTTTTTACATTATAATAAATTTAATTTGAATGGTACCTTTACAAATAGTACAAAAGTATTTAGAGCTGTATTTGCAATGTGTTTTGTATACACGAAATTTCAGAATTCGCACCGGAAGTAACACTTACTCTTAGCGAGTAGCACTTTTTTTTCGAATACCTTGCAAAGTATGCATTCTATACATACAGATTTATTAAGAGAATAGAAGTACTTAGAATAGGATTTTGAATAATTTTTGTATAAAGAAATTCTCAGAAATCGGAACTGAAGTAACACTCGCAGGTTTATTTGTTAAGAAGTTAAAAGTATTTAACTTTAGTTAAAACAACTTCCGTATACGTAATATAATATATAATACGGTTACTCCCAAATATCACGAGATATATTATACATAACTAATATTAAATATGAACAAAGAGTTGATAAACTAAATATTTAAAATTGAATACTTTAATTGGAGTACATGCCAGGCAGATTTTAACTTTAAAACGTAATTTGATTATTTTCTCAGAACGTAATATGTTTACAAATTGAAACATAATCTAAATGTAATTTGAATGAAGGACACTTCTATTTAAATGCGACGGAATGTTTTTTAATCTCTTTTGACGAACGGGTGGGGGTTCCCTGTCGCATGTAGAACAGCATACATAAATATATTGATTACTCTGCACATTTTGTTCAATATAACACACGATATAACATAAGATCGTTTATTAGTCAGACTAGTCAGTTCCACGTTCACTTCAATACGAAAGTTAATTATATTGGTACTACAGTAATTTTTGTTATTAATATATACAGTTCGGTTGATTTTTGATTAATTTTGGTTAGCTAAAACTCTCCAATGTTTAGGTAATAGTTACCCTAACATATTTAACTTATTTTAGAAGTAATTAAGTGCGATAAATAAATGTGCAACTCCAAATATTAATTTGCTATTAATTATTAACATCAATAATAATAATAATAGACGAATCTGTTCTATTTATTATTTGTTGTTCGTTTCAATGGCCGCGATTTCGAGAATGAGTCAACCGCCACTTTAGGGAAATGGATCTACCATGCCCAGATGTAACAGTGCCCTATGGTAATGGAGAATTACGCTATTGTGCACAAAACAAATTCATTATATTCCAGAATATGTATGCTTTAATACGCTACCCTGAAGATGGCATTTTACAAATAGTTCCAAAAAAACACATAAACTGTTGACGCGATGGAATTACTGCGAAATATTTGGACGGACGTGCAGTCTACAAGTGTACCTCAACGCGGAAGTGAACATGTGTCTGCTGGTAAGTACTGAATTTTTATATAAACTCAGTTTACAATGTATATTTTGAAGCATATATCTATTTCCCCACTGGTTAGAATGGGCGTAATTATTAATCTAAGAAGATTATTTTATTACTTTCTCTATAGTAAAGTATTGGAGGTATACGTTTTAAATTATTATAAACTGTATTCTGGTTTGCTAACTCGTAAACATACGATGCGATTATCTAAATATCGATAATAAAAATTTGTTGAACATCTATATCATGTTCTCTTTCTTTCGATATGTATTATGCAATTGAACTAGTTATGGGAGTTCTACTGAAAGTTTGATTATAAAATAAGATGTAATATTGCAGATTTGTTCTATTTAAAGTGAGTTTTAAAGTTTTACTAAATTATTCCTGTAGGCTACTAGTAAATTGTTGACGTTAATTTAATTAGTTTTTGATCGTATTATTTGCAAGCGGTACTACCAAGAATAATAAAGCTGTGATCTCGCTTTTTCTAGTTTTAAATTTTGTTATTTTATAATGAGCATAATTGATATTGCTCATATGAATGATCGTTGTTCATTATAGTGCAGTGCATTTTTTTAAATTTTTGTCTCTTTCTGAAAAAGCTTCTATACAGCTTATGTGTATGGGCCTCTTATATACCTACAATTCAATATACAGGGTGTTATTAATTAAGTCGCCACTATTGCTAACTTTGTTATTAATGAAGCTAGAGTATCGGTTAAATTAGCTAAGTAGTAGTATTTTTATCGTAAACAATGATGGCGGAATCGAAAAACAGTTGAACTACTAATTTTCGCGCTATTTACAAAAGTTACTTTTTTTAAACGGAACACCCAGTATATTTTTGCATATATTGAAAGAAGGAATTATTTTAAAAAAGAAAGCTTTCGTACATTATTGATAAAAAATGAAAGTTGCGGCAGTTATCCACTATTTTGTATAGAAATTCATATCAATAAAATCAAGATGGCTATGATAAAAAAAAAACAGCAAATATTAAACAAGCATTGTGTATTATGTATATTCATCATAATACATGTTCGAAGACATCACCGTTTTGTCCAATACAATACATCCAATACAAAAAACAGCAAATATTAATCAAGCATTGTGCATATGTTTATTATAATAGATGTTCGAAGACATTTCGGAATATTTTTGGATAACCTGGACTTGGCTACTCGGCAACCTATACATTTTCATCAAGATGGAGCACCAGCGCATAATCATTGCGAAGTACAAAATTTTTGGAGCGAAATGTTTTTGAATAAGTGGATAGGTACGAATGGACCAATTCAGTGGCCACCACGGTCTTCGGATCTAAACCCTATAGACTTTTATTATTGGGAATATTTAAAAAATTAAATTTACAAAGGGAGTTATGAAAACGTTGTAGGGCTGCAAAATAAAATAATTACTATTGCTAATAACATAGATGCAGGATCGATTTTAAAAGTTACTCGCAATGTACATTATAAACGAATTCGGAAGTGTATTGGACAAAACGGTGATGTCTTCGAACATCTATTACAATAAATATACATAATAAACAATGATTGTTTAATATTTGCTGTTTTTTTTATCATAGCGATCTTGATTTTATTGATATGAATTGCTGTACAAAATAGTGGATAACTGCCGCAACTTTCATTTTTTGTCAATAATGTATAAAAGCTTTCTTTTTTAAAATAATTCGTTCTTTCAATATATGCGAAAAAATACTGGGTGTTCCATTTAAAAAAAAGTAACTCGGGTAAACTTACAAAAGTGAGTGCTGTTACAGCCTTTATTATAATTTATTTTACTATACGGCCTGGTAACAAATATATTTAGGTAATTAGCTTCGAACTATTATTCTCTTAGTTTATGTTTACTGGTTTTTAAGTATATTTGAGGCTTCTCTCACAAACTCATTCTTATTATCGTTTCGTGTCTATTTGCAGAATTCTGAGTATTACCCATATAAACGTCCTTTATATGGGCTATTATTTGGAGACTATGGTTTTTGGTAATCTCTGATTATCTAAACAATAGTCTCCTGAGAATTGCTGGGACAGCCCGATCGGTTTTTTTACGCATCTTAGACTAACATTTTGTACAACGCATGAGGCGTTCACTAGTATAAATTGTCATTTTTCTGTTTGAACTAGTCGCCTAAATTTTATTCAGTATTTTGATAGTAATATCCTATATTTACCTCCAACTAGAGGGGTAAGGACACTTGTTTTTATTAAGTATTTATAGTCTCTTTGTTTAACAAATTTTATCGAACTTTGATATGATCACAGTATATTTTTGACTATTTTGTAAAAATTAATAGTATAACTATACAGTTACAATTGTGAAATAATTTTATTTCAATATTGCTAGTGCACTTATTGGTATTGTGATTAATCAGGGAAATGGATATAAATTTCACTATTTAATTAGTAAAACTGAGAGCAATCATTATGTTACATATTTTTTCAGGTAACATAATTGGCAGTATTCTAAATAATAACCAATCTCGTAAAATTACTCAAGATTATTTCCCAGACCAGTCGAATATACAGCGTGAGGATGTTTGTGCTGCTGATAATGATTTAAATTTACAATATAAGGGAGTTCGTGACGATGCCGATCCTTTAAATACTGATCCTGAGAGGGTTTTGCTGCAACTCGACAGTGCCGTAGACAACATTAATTGTGTGAAAGCTGACAACATTGGCCAAGATATTCATATTGCCGAAGTCGATCGGGATTTATGTATTAATTATCCACAAAACCATGAAGTTGCAGACACTGCACTAGACACTAATACTACTTTTCAAAAACAAGATTTTGTCAATGCCACTAATACGTTATCTTTGGATGATCCGGTTACATATTCCACACCCATTGCTCCAGCAAATGCTACTCTAGTACCAAACATCACAGGCTAAAAAGAAGTTATTTTGTTGTACTTACTACAAAACTTTACAATCCAATTTGTCTTGTCACTTGAAACGAAAGGATGCGTTCACTATTAAAAACTGTTACAGGTGGGTTCCGTTTTCCTTTTATAAATCTTCATTCACCTTATCATTCATACTGAAGTAGTGAGGGGTAAACAGTTATTGTCCATGCTTATTATGACAAATATAGATAATAACTCAGTCTCTCGTTGAACATACTTTACTTATAATTTACATATTTTCTAATTCTTTCATTTTTAATCATATTTATTAATTTAAAATATTATACTGTTGATTTTAATGGATTTTTAATTTTTTGTAAACTTTATTTTCTTGCTGAATAAATACAGTAAGGTTACCTTAAAATTTTTGTTGCAGTTAGAATACCGCAAAATTAAGCGGTTACCGTGCTGTTAATTCGCATGGATTCTTTACTATGTATACCTTATTTCTAATTGTACTGTTATATTATTATCCATTTCTTCTTTTCTATAGGAGATGCGGAGAAGATGGAAATATATCACCGTATCCGTTCGAAGAAATCACTCGAATTTAATACAAACTCTGCTTATAACGACGGAACACTAATTGTAACACGTTCACCTAGAGTACCAAAGGGCCCCAGAGATTTCATACCGTGTTCTTCGTGCGGTGCATTTTAGGGGAAGAAAACTTTATACAAACACAGGTAGATATGTCCGGCATCTAATTTATCTTCTCACATATACAAGTCCAAAATAATAATAAGTCAGGAGCGAGTAGAGATAACTGCTATATTGCTAGTCGATGCTTCACCGTTAAATGTAGCGAGAGCGGGGATACAGTACGCCACGTTGCAATTCTGATGCATTTTGGGCTTGCTATATCAAGTGTTGCATTACACAACCGGTATAAGTAAATAGTGGCAAGTCCATTTCAGTATATCACTACGACTGTGATTTTGTGTCATAGTTAAACATTAAAATCTGTAAAAACTTATTAGGTGTAATTCTGGTTGATGCTAACTGCTTAATTTTCTAACTATAACATATACTATAACTTCTGAACTATACATATACTAGCTGGTCCATTCATCGTACTATCAAATGAAAAATAAATTGTTGTCACTACTCGACTTCTAGAGAGTGCAGACTGTCCGAATATTGTCAAACTGGCACTTTAGGTATTTTTGATCAATTCATTGTTCTCATCTCATTTACTTTTTTCTTAAAACCAAAAATATATTAAAACCAAAAGTATATACAGTGTGAGTCAACGATCTGACAAAGTACATTTTTTCGTTAATGCTTAATTTCATTAATACTTGACTTACTGTTACTGATAGGGTTGTCGTTGGTTCACAACCTAGGAACTTATACTCGCATACTGAGTGATACATAAATTATTGGCTAAAAGAAGATGGATTTTTTTTAAATTGTACGAGCTATATATAAGTACAAATTTCGATTTCGCATTAACATATAATTCTTTTTTTTTTATTAAGAGTAATTATTCCTTAAAGTTGATAGTTATAGCATTATTTATGATTACAGTTAAAATTTGACATATTCAGATGTTTTTACTTTCTTATACGTAGTATTAGGAAGTATTGTGATGATGAAAATTTTCGACTTCGGCATTTGTGCAGATGTCCACGTTTTGAGGTCTCCTGTTACCGAAAAAGTGGTTTTAAAAAAATGCCTGTGTGGCTGTGTGTGTTTGTGTGTATGTGTGTATGTGACCTCGACAGCAGTGAAACCGCTGTAGCTATCAATTCCAAATTTTGTATTTATGAGTATAATCCCCCTCTTCAGATCTCATTAGATTTTCAGTAAAATCGGCAGACCGGAAGTAGTAGTTTACCTCACTATAAAAATCGACTTTTGCCAATATTTTGTCAAGTACTAAGTATAAACATATTTTATGTACTCATATATTTCGCAAGTCTTGCTATTCAGACAAGTATGTTACTAGTGTAATAGTATTTAGAACTTAATTTTCAATAACTTTTATACAGTGCGTTCATGATGAAATGGAACAAATTCGTTTAAAATTCAATTAATTATTTTGCAGAAAAACGCTCGGACAGGTCGATTAGTATTTTTAGTTGTGATTTTTTGACATAAGAAAATTATATACAGGCTGTCTATAGAAGAACATATATCATTGTTTTTTTTAAGTGGAACATACTGTATATTATGCCATATTTGAATTGTATGGTAAATTCTCAACACTTTTTGTGTAACATACCATATCCCCAAAATCAGCGGTTTTCGGAATAATGACGTTTGAAATATGATAAATTAAAAAAAATACATGAAAATCGATTAATTTGAAGTAGAGTTTTTTGTTGAAGATAAAGTTTGCAATACCAGGTTGTTTTTCTTGGCTTTTAAAAAAAAATTCATGGTGTCCTTGTTCAATTTAAACATTTTATTTCATTACCTATGTGTATTTTAATTTATCTCAAAACTCATTATTCCGAAAACCGCTGATTTTAGGGATATGGTACGTTACACAAAAATGTGTTTAATGTGTTTAGAATATACCCTACAATTCAAAAATGGCATAATATACAGGTAGTTCCATTTAAAAAAAACAATGATTGCTGCATATGTTCTTCTTTATATAATTTTCTTATGTCAAAAAATTCAAAACTAAAAATACTAATCGACCTGTCCGAACGTTTTTCTGCAAAATAATTACCTGAATTTTAAACAAATTTGTTCCTTTCATCATAATAAAAATGTCAAAACTCGGACCGGAAGTAACACTTTTACTTTTATTGAATACCGATCTTTTGCATATGTCATAAATTATGCATTCTCTATATATTTATCAAGAGTACAAAGGTATTTAGAGCTGGATCTGCAATATTTTTGTATACATAAAATATAAAAATTTTGGCCGGAAGTAACACTTTTACTCTTAACAAGTAACCCTTTCTTTCGAACATCTCGCAGAGTAGGTATGTATTCTATAAAGATTTATTAAGAGAATAGCAGTACTTAGAATAAGATTTTGAATAATTTTTGTATAATTTGAAACACTCATACGTATAAGAAAGTCGTGTGGTGGCTACACCTCAACATTTTTATTGCCTATAATTCAGAAGTGGCTTGACAGAACATAAAATAATTTGCTATCGCATACATAGAAGTGATATTTATTTGCAGAACCTGAAAAAGTATCAACATTTTTGCATCTATATATTTCGACAGCGACTATCTTTTTCCATGGCTAATGGTTAAGATTTTAAAATAAATTTAAATAATTTATAGAATATCAAAGATAGGTATAAGACAAGCTTAGCAAAAAAAGAGCTCTTGAAGGGCTTACTTAATACGATTCTGTAAAATAATGTTGGGAGTTTCATTAAAAATAAGTAAGGTTTTTGTGTTTAAAGTTTCTTCATTATGCAACACCTTCGCGAACACCTAGGATAAATTAGTACAGGTTCTGCAAATAAATATCACTGACACACCTTGTGTGTATGCCATACCAAATTATTTTGCGGTCTGTCAAGACACTTCTGAATTATAGGCAATAAAAAAATGCTGTACTTGTCACTTTTTTATTTTAATCGTAGTTAACTCTAAACTATTAATTTTAACGAGTAATTACTCTTAATAAAGATTGCTTTATTTTAAGGCAAAATTGATATTTCAGCTTGTATATTGGGTGTTCAATTTAAAGAACTTCATTCTATTTGTGCCAGTGATTTATGGATCACTCTCTATACATGAATACATTTTTAAATTGTGAAGCGATAACAACCCTATCGACTACAGTAAGCGAGTTTATAGTTATATTAAACTTCAATGGGTACATTTACTTTGTCAGATCGTTGACTCACCTTGTGTAATTGCTTTTCGCATATTTCCTCGTCTGAATTGCTGCCTATTTATCAGATTCCTGGTCCTCCTACTGTTTTTTTTTTTTTACTAAATTTTCATTTTCATTGCCTTCATATTTCTCTATTCACCAAGTTTCTAATGTTATTTTGTTTTTAGCTCGTGTTCAACCATATGGAAAGACTATCCGCCAACCGTGGACAATCTCGGAGAAAAATGCAGTTTACATATTTCAAGGAAAGAAGACTGCCCAAATATAATGTTTGTGTTGATGCAAAATATCTTGAAATTGTAATATTAGTTTTTAAACTTACTTATATTTAGACACAAAACATTTGTTGTAATTAAGAGGCCGCACGTTGTAACTACAGTGTAACTAGATAAGTAATCTTTATTTGTTAATGTATATGTCACACGCAAGGGCACTTGTAGCCTCTACATTTTCTAAGCGTTGTAGTTCTTTAGAGCTTTATTGTAACTTAGTGGCATTTGTAGTTAACAGTATTTGCAGACTGTGCGGTGTGCAGTTTTGTTTATGATATATTTTAGTACGAATCGAAACGGATGAGCTTTTATTTACATTTGTCAAATAAGTGACTGTATTTTTATATTGCTATGCTGGTTATCGATGTATCTACCTCATCATAATTTGGTGTTTGCCTATTTCTATTATTAAACAGGCTGAGATATTAGTAGTCGCCTCTACGATTGCTCTTTTGTGTTTTAACAGTTCATAGCTTTGTTGTCACTTAGAGGCCTTTGCAGTTAACAGTATTTTGCATATTGGGCAGTGTGCACTTTTGTTTATGGTATATTTTAATATAAATCGAGTCGAATGACCTTTTATTTAGATATGTCATATAAGTGACTGTAGTTACATATTGTTATGCTGGGCTTTGATTTACTCGTATCTAGTCATTATAATATTATGTTTGCCTATTTATATTATTATACAGGGTGAGTCATTGGTAACCGCTTCTACAATTGCTCTTTTTTGTTTCAAATAGGTGAGCGGTCAGTTAGTGAAAGATTCATGGTTGCGTGGGACGCATATTCTAAAACTACTTTAGGCTGTAGTACTGTTTAAATACTGTTTAAATTGTCTATTAAACTGTTTTTTCATTTGCAAAATTGAGCTACTAGTTTTTGAGTTATTAAATTTTCTTTGGAAACTTTTGACCATAACAGATGTTTGTTGTTAAAATAAAATACAAATTACCATAATCAAATACTAGTAGTTTGATTTAACAAAAAACACATTTTTGGTATGTAAAAATGTCGGACGATAAGCTTTGAAAATGGGTTTTTAGCTGTTGTTGGGTGCAACTTAGACCCATTGTTGCAGAATATTCTTGGCTACTCGCACCACCAAAATTTATGTTTTTACATTTAAAAACGATGCGATTATGATTTTTCTCTGCTACACTTGTTTTGGTCAAAAATTTTCTTAAAACATTGATAACTCAAACTATTGGCTCCATTTTGAAAGAGAATAACTGTTTTATAGACAATTAAAACAGTACTAGATATTCCAATACTATACTGGGCGAGTCATTTAATTATATTAAGTTTCATGTTTTTTAGGTGATACCGGGATGTGCGTCAGAGCTGAAAGTATTGTTTGGTATGCACCCCGTGCAATCATGAATCTTTCACTAATAGTATTTTCTTCTATTTACAATGCAAAAGCGAGAGAATAATTGGCTGCTAATGACTCGATGTGCTTTTGTTCACTTTTACAACTTTATAGTCATCTGTTATTGAACTTCTTCTGTTTAATCGTTGTAGCAATAAATCCCTATTCCTGCCCTCTGATTCCGAACATACGATACGGTATTCGAATTCGTAAGGCGAGCGTGGTCGAAATGGGCAAGACAATACAGTAGTCTGTCTAGCCACATTGAAAAGTATTCGTACTCACCTAACTTGCCCATCTTTACTACGCTCGCGTTTCGAATTCGAATATCGTATCGTACTTTCAGAATCCGGGGGCTGCTTTCTGTGATTTTACGCAAAACCATGTGTACCCTGCTGTGACAATAAGAAGATTATTAACTAAAACAAACTAAAACTTTTTCTTTGTATTTTATGATTTACTTACTCAGTACTGGTTTCTAGACCTCACATATTTATATGCATTAAAATGATAAAAAGTACATTGCATTTACTTGTATTTATGGTTTTCCAAATTTTGGCTGTTGGTATAGCTTATTTATTTGTCAATTTTAATTTGTTTAAGTGTATGGTTTATTTTATCAAACCCGATACCAGTATTGAGTAACAATTCATAATGTACATGAAAAAAGGGGATGTTTATTTTAGTTATTTTCTAAAACCTTGTTCCTTACTACCTACATTTAAGTAGAAGATAGCTTGTAATTTTTTTTTATTTTGGTTACTTGAATCGTTGTTGAGTATGTTCGAATACTTAAAATAGTTAAGCATTTTTATTTGTTGTAAACTAGGTATTAAAATTTTAGCGCTTGATTAATTTTGCATTCATAAATATACGTTATATCAGTATATTTATGGAAGCTTTAGCCTCCTTTTTGGCAACTATTGTGTGGGATATTGAGGCAAATTCACATTTTCTTGTTTGAACCTTATGTGTCTTGATTTTCGCTGGTCAGCTTTATATACAGCGGACGTAGATCAATTTTACCTACTTTTTATGGAGTTATTCGGAGTAAAACAAGTAAATTTCATCGGCACGCTTTTGGACTCAATATCCACATTACGAAATTTATTATTTATTTGCTTTGAGCTTACTTCATAACTTTTTTGTTCCATTTTTTTTTACTGGACTTTATTTTACTTTCGGTTATATATATATATATATATATATATATACTTTGTCTTACTTATGAGTTCTCATACATTCTACTTGTTTAGTAGATATATGTTGCCTATTTTAAATTTTGTTTATTATTATTGTTATTGATTTTCATTATTACAAATAAAT
This sequence comes from Amphimallon solstitiale, assembly GCA_963170755.1. Classification (NCBI taxonomy): domain Eukaryota; kingdom Metazoa; phylum Arthropoda; class Insecta; order Coleoptera; family Scarabaeidae; genus Amphimallon; species Amphimallon solstitiale. The sequence continues at coordinate 26,080,363 of OY720685.1, forward strand.
AACTTATATTTTAATATGAGCTGTTGAGTTTCTTATTTCATATCCATGTTTCCTATACAAATTATTATTGTAAGGTTAATATACCAATTATTTTAACCTTACAATAATATTATACCTCATCTTTCTTATATGAGGTACTGCATTATTCATACTTATCATATCTACATTATATAACGCCAATACTATTACTAATAAATATTGCTTATGATAATGATGGTGACCATTTTATTTAATACCTTTCTTTCCGGATGCATACATCTATGTGAGATTTTTCTTTCAAATACTTTCGTACAGGAATTTACTACTTTACTGTGTATCCCAGGTGACTACATTTTGCTATTATTACTAAATTAAGACTGGGATGTGCTGGATGTGCTTTGTTTTAGTGGAGCATCTAATAAATGTAGATATATGGATTAGGGTGTTTTTTTTATTCGGTAACTTATTTCAACCGATTTATGTAAGTATATAAGCATTCATTTTGATATATATAGTTTTTTGAACTTATATTAACCTATTAAAACTTTGCTATGTTCTTCACTAAGATTAGGACCATTTTAAATTGTGAATCGTACTTTTAGTTTTCACTTTGTGCACAGACTCTAAGTCGAAATAAATTTTCCTACTCTTTCTGATAATCTAACAATATTGTACAATTAAGATTTTAAATATGAAATTTTTTAAAAGATACACATCACACATGTGATATAAATTTATTAATTGCCGTCACCTAGTAGAGTGGTACATTTTAATTGTGCACAACAGTAATTGCATACCTTTTATAACCCACAAATTATTTTCAACATTTACAATAAATGTTACATTTCCATATGTACCTATGTTTTGTTTTTATTTAAACATAATATTGGTAATTATACGTAACCTATTTTTTTGAATTCTCGTATTAACTGGCATTAGTTAGGTTTTATTACTCTTACTTAATACTTCAATACATACCTTATACGTACCTATTTATTTATTATTATAAATCCCTTTTAATATTACTTTGTATATTATTCTTTGCAATGGCATCTTTCAATTCATTAATATATGCGGCTTGAACTTGATTTCTTTACATTAATCCTATTGCTATTCCTATAACTGCTTTCCATAATAGGGGCGACATCTGTAGTTGAGATTTCGCACCGCGTCAATTTCGGGCTCCCACACACGAATATATCCGAACGCTTGGGGTAGCCAAACTCCTGCATCGGTAAACTCTCTCAGCCGCCCAACTTATGGCGACCGGTCGCTTAAAGGCGGGATTGTCACCATAAGCCGCATGGCGTATATGAAAGTGTTACTGAAGTGCTGCTCTCGCATATATATATATATATAATTAAATTTCTTGGACGATTTAGAGGTCATACTAATGTCAAATTAATTTAAAATTAGTTTAATTGTTAATTGGTAATTTTTAATATCTTTAAAAATTACCCAACGGTCCAGGAATCGAACCCGAAATCTCCCGATTACCAGTCAGGTGCGTTATCCACTACGCTACCGTGGGCTTCGGTCTTGATTCCTTTAAATTGTACTGATATACATATACATATAGCAAGTAACAGATGGAAAGTATTGCAGTACAATTTAAAGGAATCAAGACCGAAGCCCACGGTAGCGTAGTGGATAACGCACCTGACTGGTAATCGGGAGATTTCGGGTTCGATTCCTGGACCGTTGGGTAATTTTTAAAGATATTAAAAATTACCAATTAACAATTAAACTAATTTTAAATTAATTTGAAATAGTTTGACCTCTAAATCGTCCAAGAAATTTAATTATATATATATGCACATGAATATGTGAATTAAGGTCAAGAAAAATTTAGAATTATTTATATATATATATATATATATATGAAAGAATAAGAAAGTCTGAAACACGTGTCTGCGGTTGCTCTACAGCGGATTAACCCGATATTCTTTTTCCTATTTTTATATTGTATCCGTGATATTTCCTTTATTGATATATATATATATATAAATTTAAATATTTGTTTTCTTGGGGTAGCGGCCTATTTTCTTAGTGGGTTCTTTCTTTTTTAAGAACGAATAATTAAAACAATACTTAACGTTTCGACATATCACATGTCTTTATCAAAATTTTTATTACATAAAATCATACAAACAGGACTGTAAGAGAAAAACACATATTTTAAAACTTAGATTTAAAATACTTGAAAAACATTCTTGAAACTCACCAAACACATTTAACATATGTATACTTTTTGTCTTTGTACATTATGTATATTCAGTCTTCTTATAAAAACTTATCACGTATACTAAATTTATTATACATCTCTATAGTATAATTATATTAAAATACGTTTCTTAAAATTGTATTGTGTAGTATAAATATATACTCGTATGTGAGCACATTTTGTCTATATTGAATGTGTGTCTTTATTTTTATACATTCCTTTTTTTAGTTTTTTTTTTTTCCCCCTTTTTTAGTATTTTATTTTTAATGTAATTTTAACTTGCTGTTGTTGTTTCATTTTCGTCTTTTTCTTTAATTATATTTATTAAATGCAAATTATTGAATTATTGGATGATAAATTTTTGATAATCCGTCAATTTCATTTCTGTCATTTATTGTGTTCTTAGTTTTTACTATGTTTATTATTTCCAATATTTCTCGCGCTTTGGTATTATTTTGTTTAGCTAGAACTTTTGTATTTTTAAAGTCAAATTTGTGATTATATTTTGTTTGGTGTTTTTTAAGAGCTGTTGAATTTTTACAATACTTATGTCCTTTTAGTCTTTCCTCGAGAAGTTGCTTGGTTTGGCCAATATATACTCCATTACAACCTTCACACGGCACACTGTATACAATATGTGATTGTTTCATTAATGGTATGGGGTCTTTTAATCTGTTGTGTGGGTACTTGAGATTGTTGGTGTTTTGATATGCCAACTTAAAATTATATGGTCTCACAATATTATTGATTTTTTCTGATAAATTTGCAATATATGGCATAGGAATATATATGGGGTTCTTTTGTTGGTTGTTAACGTCTTTTTTTTTATTATTTAAAATTTTTTGGACATTTTCACTATTATATATTTTGTTTAATCTTTGTTTAAATATTTTGTTGATAAACTCTGAGGGGTAGTTGTTATTATTTAGTATTTCTTTGACTTTCTTAATAATAGCTGGTCGAAATTTCGCACTTGTAAGTTTTATGACTCTGTCAGCAAGTGCTATAACAACACTTTTTTTCTGTGTAATTGGTTGACTAGAGTTGAAATTTAGATACCTTCCTGAAAATGTCGGTTTTGTGTACCATTTTGTAAGGATTCTATTGTTATATTTTATTAATGTCATATCTAAGAAGTTTAAACATTCATTTTTCTCCATTTCCAAAGTAAATTTTAATTTATGATTAAATTGGTTAAATTTATTTTGTAAATATGTTATTTTATGTTCAGGTAACAAGGCTACACAGTCGTCAACGTACCTTTTAAAAAAACATGGCTGGAAATCTAGTTCTTTCATGACTGATTCTTCTATAAATTCCAATACTAATTGGGCGACAACACTAGATATTGGTGCTCCCATAGCTACACCTTCAATTTGTTTGTAAAATTTATTGTCATACTGAAAATAAGTATGGGTGAGAGTCAGTTCCAAAGCTTCTAAAAAATCATTTAGCGGTATGTCAGTGAACTCTTTGACTTCATTCCATTTATTTTTAATTGTCTTTATAGCTAGAGTTATTGGAATGTTGGTGTATAATGATACTATATCTAGTGAAATTAATTTATCATTATTATTAATTTTAAGTGTATCCAAATATTGTTTGAAGTCAAAAGAATTCTTTATGAAAAATTTATTTTTGCCTGTTATATTTGATAAAATATTTGCTAAAAATTTTGATAAGTTATAAAATGGACTTTGAATACATGATACTATGGGCCTTAAAGGAATATTTTCTTTGTGTATCTTTGGGAGCCCATATATTTTTGGTGACTGTGCATTGTGAATTTTTAATTTATTTGCCATGTTTGGAGAAATTAATTGTTTATCTTCCCATTTTTTTATTAATAAATTGTTGGTTTTTTGGTATTTCGTTGTGGGGTCAGTTTTGACAATTGAATATGTTGTGTCGTCATCTAATAATTGTTTCATTTTCTGTTGATAATCTATTTTGTTCATTAATATTGTTTTGTTTGTCTTATCTGCTTTAAGAACTATTATTTGTTTATTGTCATTTAAAAATTTTTTTGTTTCATTTATTTCTTTTTTGAATAATGTTTTTTCATATTGAGAGCTACTGTTTTTATTGGATTGTTTATAATTCAATACTGTGTTGCATAACTTTGACCGTATGTTATTTTTGTCCTTATCATTTATGTTATCCGTGTACGCTTCTATGTTGGCTATTATCAATTCTATTGGAGTATTATTTTTCCTGTTTTTGATTTTGTCATAAAAAAAACAGGAAAAATAATACTCCAATAGAATTGATAATAGCCAACATAGAAGCGTACACGGATAACATAAATGATAAGGACAAAAATAACATACGGTCAAAGTTATGCAACACAGTATTGAATTATAAACAATCCAATAAAAACAGTAGCTCTCAATATGAAAAAACATTATTCAAAAAAGAAATAAATGAAACAAAAAAATTTTTAAATGACAATAAACAAATAATAGTTCTTAAAGCAGATAAGACAAACAAAACAATATTAATGAACAAAATAGATTATCAACAGAAAATGAAACAATTATTAGATGACGACACAACATATTCAATTGTCAAAACTGACCCCACAACGAAATACCAAAAAACCAACAATTTATTAATAAAAAAATGGGAAGATAAACAATTAATTTCTCCAAACATGGCAAATAAATTAAAAATTCACAATGCACAGTCACCAAAAATATATGGGCTCCCAAAGATACACAAAGAAAATATTCCTTTAAGGCCCATAGTATCATGTATTCAAAGTCCATTTTATAACTTATCAAAATTTTTAGCAAATATTTTATCAAATATAACAGGCAAAAATAAATTTTTCATTAAGAATTCTTTTGACTTCAAACAATATTTGGATACACTTAAAATTAATAATAATGATAAATTAATTTCACTAGATATAGTATCATTATACACCAACATTCCAATAACTCTAGCTATAAAGACAATTAAAAATAAATGGAATGAAGTCAAAGAGTTCACTGACATACCGCTAAATGATTTTTTAGAAGCTTTGGAACTGACTCTCACCCATACTTATTTTCAGTATGACAATAAATTTTACAAACAAATTGAAGGTGTAGCTATGGGAGCACCAATATCTAGTGTTGTCGCCCAATTAGTATTGGAATTTATAGAAGAATCAGTCATGAAAGAACTAGATTTCCAGCCATGTTTTTTTAAAAGGTACGTTGACGACTGTGTAGCCTTGTTACCTGAACATAAAATAACATATTTACAAAATAAATTTAACCAATTTAATCATAAATTAAAATTTACTTTGGAAATGGAGAAAAATGAATGTTTAAACTTCTTAGATATGACATTAATAAAATATAACAATAGAATCCTTACAAAATGGTACACAAAACCGACATTTTCAGGAAGGTATCTAAATTTCAACTCTAGTCAACCAATTACACAGAAAAAAAGTGTTGTTATAGCACCTGCTGACAGAGTCATAAAACTTACAAGTGCGAAATTTCGACCAGCTATTATTAAGAAAGTCAAAGAAATACTAAATAATAACAACTACCCCTCAGAGTTTATCAACAAAATATTTAAACAAAGATTAAACAAAATATATAATAGTGAAAATGTCCAAAAAATTTTAAATAATAAAAAAAAAGACGTTAACAACCAACAAAAGAACCCCATATATATTCCTATGCCATATATTGCAAATTTATCAGAAAAAATCAATAATATTGTGAGACCATATAATTTTAAGTTGGCATATCAAAACACCAACAATCTCAAGTACCTACACAACAGATTAAAAGACCCCATACCATTAATGAAACAATCACATATTGTATACAGTGTGCCGTGTGAAGGTTGTAATGGAGTATATATTGGCCAAACCAAACAACTTCTCGAGGAAAGACTAAAAGGACATAAGTATTGTAAAAATTCAACAGCTCTTAAAAAACACCAAACAAAATATAATCACAAATTTGACTTTAAAAATACAAAAGTTCTAGCTAAACAAAATAATACCAAAGCGCGAGAAATATTGGAAATAATAAACATAGTAAAAACTAAGAACACAATAAATGACAGAAATGAAATTGACGGATTATCAAAAATTTATCATCCAATAATTCAATAATTTGCATTTAATAAATATAATTAAAGAAAAAGACGAAAATGAAACAACAGCAAGTTAAAATTACATTAAAAATAAAATACTAAAAAAGGGGAAAAAAAAACTAAAAAAAGGAATGTATAAAAATAAAGACACACATTCAATATAGACAAAATGTGCTCACATACGAGTATATATTTATACTACACAATACAATTTTAAGAAACGTATTTTAATATAATTATACTATAGAGATGTATAATAAATTTAGTATACGTGATAAGTTTTTATAAGAAGACTGAATATACATAATGTACAAAGACAAAAAGTATACATATGTTAAATGTGTTTGGTGAGTTTCAAGAATGTTTTTCAAGTATTTTAAATCTAAGTTTTAAAATATGTGTTTTTCTCTTACAGTCCTGTTTGTATGATTTTATGTAATAAAAATTTTGATAAAGACATGTGATATGTCGAAACGTTAAGTATTGTTTTAATTATTCGTTCTTAAAAAAGAAAGAACCCACTAAGAAAATAGGCCGCTACCCCAAGAAAACAAATATTTAAATTTACATAATTACACGGCCAATAAACAAAAAAGGTTTTTCCTTTAAATTAATAGGAAACCTTATAGGAACAAAAATAATATATATATATATATATATATATATCAATAAAGGAAATATTGATATATATATATATATAATTTAATTTAGTTTCTTAGTAATTTTCGGCATTTATATATATATATATATATATATATCAATAAAGGAAATATCACGAATACAATATAAAAATAGGAAAAAGAATATCGGGTTAATCCGCTGTAGAGCAACCGCAGACACGTGTTTCAGACTCGTTGGTCATCGTCAGTACGGTGTAGCCAAGGAATAAGGTGGGATATCCTTGGAGATAGAAACAAAAGGAAGACCATCGGGAAGACAGACCACCAATTGCAGCTTAAATGTCAGAAGATCCTCAGGTCTGAGTGACAACAACTGACACCGCCGCGAGACAGACATTGTCAACCCGCGTGCCGTCCAACCCAGGAATGATAAATCAATAAAGGAAATATCACGGATACAATATAAAAATAGGAAAAAGAATATCGGGTTAATCCGCTGACGATGACCAACGAGTCTGAAACACGTGTCTGCGGTTGCTCTACAGCGGATTAACCCGATATTCTTTTTCCTATTTTTATATTGTATCCGTGATATTTCCTTTATTGATTTATCATTCCTGGGTTGGACGGCACGCGGGTTGACAATGTCTGCCTCGCGGCGGTGTCAGTTGTTGTCACTCAGACCTGAGGATCTTCTGACATTTAAGCTGCAATTGGTGGTCTGTCTTCCCGATGGTCTTCCTTTTGTTTCTATCTCCAAGGATATCCCACCTTATTCCTTGGCTACACCGTACTGACGATGACCAACGAGTCTGAAACACGTGTCTGCGGTTGCACTACAGCGGATTAACCCGATATTCTTTTTCCTATTTTTATATTGTATCCGTGATATTTCCTTTATTGATTTATCATTCCTGGGTTGGACGGAACGCGGGTTGACAATGTCTGCCTCGCGGCGGTGTCAGTTGTTGTCACTCAGACCTGAGGATCTTCTGACATTTAAGCTGCAATTGGTTGGTCTGTCTTCCCGATGGTCTTCCTTTTGTTTCTATCTCCAAGGATATCCCACCTTATTCCTTGGCTACACCGTACTGACGATGACCAACGAGTCTGAAACACGTGTCTGCGGTTGCACTACAGCGGATTAACCCGATATTCTTTTTCCTATTTTTATATATATATATATATATATATATATATATATATATATATACAGGGTGTCTCTGAAAGGTGCGGAAAAAACGCTACCACACATTTCTGAGGGCGATCTAACCCAACTTACCTCAGTCCAAAAGTGGATGCACCATTGCATTGAATTGCCACAAGAATAACACCCAAATTACAGAAGCATATTGCTGTGACTCTTGCAAATTTATATATAAATGAAATAAATTTAATTTATTTAATCAATGTGTAATTGAGAGTCGAGCACGCATCTTAGTGCTAGGCCTTATGCTAGACTAAGATACGATGAATTTTCTGCTGAAAAGTAGGTTAAGCAAAACTTTTACATACAACTAGCTCAGTTTAAAATAAATAATTCTCTCAGGGGCAGAAAATATAAGTAGATTCTCCAAACGATTCTCCTGCTCTTTAATTATCTCCAGGTCAGGTAAAGAAAATAAAATGCCAAATAAATCTTAACATCTAATTTATTAAAGTAAATTTAAACGAATTCAAAAATTTTAATATACAAATATTTACATACAAAGAATCAATAATTCAATCATTATTCAAATTGATACATCATAATCAACAAAATATTATAAGAAATAAAATAAATGAAGTCATAATGTCGTGAAAAGCTTATGTCTAAAGAAAAATGTGAACGTGATTATTATGAATTATATTTGTCATAGATACATGTAAACAATCAAAAATAAAATAAATTACACATGATGAATTGTACTGGAATATAAATAACCAAAAATTTACGCGATCTACTATTTGCGAACAAAATATAAACATTAAGGATATGGCTTTGCCCTAATTAGTCCTGTCCGGCGCCTTTTTTCGCTCCCAACACAGTACCATCAGATAGCAAATTCACACAGATGAGTATCCCAAAGTTCCACCCTACGAGTATGTCTTTTCAACTCGTCGGACACAACCCGAACATACATCACAATGTGCTCACTCCTTAAGGAATATATATATATATAAATAAATTTTATATAAATAAAATGAAATAAAATAATGTCTTTGCGTATTCAATAGATTAACTCAGCCCTGATTAGTTCTGCCTGGTGCCTTTTCTCGCTCCCAAACGCAGTACCACCAAGACCAATTCGTGTCTTTCAAATTCACCAGGACTCCATGCTATGAATTAAATAATGACTTAATTCATTTCACACATTCCTGATGTATTATTCAACACGTTAATATTGAAAACCCAAATACAACAAAAATATACTTGATATACATATAAGAAGAAATAATATATACATTAAAATAAACTTTTACCTTCTCGTGAAATTCCAATACAAAAACACCACCACAAACAAAGAATTTGGTACACCACTATACACACATTTATAACAAATATTATCTAATCACCTTAACTCTTCGTACATGGTTTCAAACTCATCCATAATAAATTTTTAAAAACTGGTTCACATATATATCCTATATACACATAAAACAAAATTATTAATTTCAAATCCCTTTTGTAGGATAAATAAATTTAAAAGAAAAGTAAATTATACGAAAATGAAATGATTATGCTATCCAAAGTTGTCATTACAATTACTAGAAAGTTTTGTCATAATGTATGGCATAGTACCCCTACATGCAAAACAAAACACTCTAGAAAAAGATAATAAAATGAAATTAAATAAATTCAAAAACCGAATTCATAAATAAAATTATCTCATACATAAATAATTATTCAAGTATAACTAGAAATCTCAATGTAATACACGTTGCATGTTAAAAATAAAAATATTACAAGTGTTGAATCTTGTTAAAAATTTTATAAGTGTCGAAAATCTCAAAAATTATTCTAAGTCCGGATTTAAGAGTAATCCTTTTTAAAAGAGGAGGAAGTGGTTTGTCACCTACTTTAAGACTATTTAAAGATAGCGGTTTGCACCAAGCTGTCCCGGAAATTTTATCCGTCAGCTCTTTTATGCCTAATTTTCTTTATAAAAACGTACGGCAACTTTCGGCATATACCGATACCACCACCAACATTGTATATCGACGGTGCTGCTCTTATCGGTCACTTGGGGAAACAGCGCATTAACAATCCTTGAAAAAGGTAAACAAACATGTGAATATAAATTTGTCTATACGTTTATGACTCATCCGTGCATCTGGCGAATAATGTTGTTTTTCGCCGGCCATACGGTCGACCTCCGTGCGAGAAACACTTGCTCGTTCCTTTTCACGTAACATTTAATGCGTAACTTAATATTATGACTTTATAAAAATTTTACTAAGATTCTTTTATTGTTTTACTTAAATAAAAATTAATTTAAATAAATCCTGAAGTGACATGTCTGCGTTTATTACTTTGTAAAAAGTTAAAATTGATATTAATGTGAGCAGTGGTGAAATACAGATATAATGCACAGGATGCTATCTATCAAACATTGACTTGGTAAGTGAAAAACATTATTTACAACTTTTAAATGCAACTTAAAGTTCATTGCCACATTCTTATTATTTCGTAAATTTCTTGATTGTTGTTTACTTCATTCTTGAACCATCTCTTCGTATTGTTGGGAAGTTTTATTCGTATTTTCTTTGTCTTGCGCACATTCGGAAATAAAGGGAAAACATTCATGATCGTCGGTATACGTTGGTTGAATTTATCATGAACCCCTTTTACCTTTTCAATTTCTAACGATGATGTATTGTTGACAGGTGGATTATCATATGCGTTCACCCAGCTTATTGTTCCTGGTGATTGACATCTTAAACTAAAGTATAAATGCTGTATCAGTTACTTGATCATCATACAGATTATACGAGGACAATCAAGAAACACACATATACACGAGTACAGACATAGACATCCATAGAGTACAAAGTGAAATTAAGTGAAGCATTACTTAAACTCATAATTATTTATTCCGCTCCCTTCTTCGGCCTCGACGGAGGCCCCTTAACGTTGCTTCACAGGCCGGATCATGCCATCCGCAGCCATCCTGCAAGCGGTCTCGTTTGACACGCGAACGACGGATCCATCTAACAACATGACCCGCTGCCTCCGTCGAGCCTTGCGACTGGGTACCCCGAGCGTCAAACTATCCCGGCCTAAGATAGAAAAAGCTCGACGCACCGAGGCACAGAAGTCAGGCGAATCCCTCATATCCGGGAATACATCCATCTTCTTTTCCGGTCTACAACAAATTCCATTCCCTATATAACCTGGTTACCAATTACATGTACTCCAAGTTATTCCTATTGATTGCTTACTTATGTAAAATTTATTTATTTTGTCACTTTAATTTATACAGATCACGTTTACATTACCTAACTTATTATTATTTATAAGGAATTTGTTAGCTTGAATTAATAAATGCCAATATACATATAAATATAAATATGAATAAATATAAATAAAGAAAAATTCTTACCTTTATTAAGCACTTATGTATATAATATGAACGCACACAAAAAGAAAATCTTACCTAACTAAACATAAAATTGCAAGTGATCTAAAAAACCATTTATTTACATATCATTATTTATTCAAGATCACTGCAATATGTATCCATATACGGAATGAATTTTTTATATCCAGATTACTCACAAACGGCTGCTCCAATCAACTCCTACCAGGTATACCTTTTCTAGGTAAAAAACATTGGAGAATAAGAATTTTTATTTAAAAGTTAAATACAGTGTGTCTCAAAAAAGTTATTACGTTTTAAATGGATACAATATGCCGCAGGTGGCGCCCTCTATATTTTGCAATGAAAATGAGAGCAGATTTAAATTTTTTACCCCACGAAACCCCCCCTACCCAAATATTGTGACAATATACCAATTATTACAGAAATTATTTATAAAAAACTAAAACCAACTTGAACTTTTGACACTCTGTATCTCCGAAAGCATCCACTTTTGGACTGAGGTAAGTTGGGTTAGATCGTCATATTTTGCCCTCAGAAATGTGTGGTAGCGTTTTTTCCGCACCTTTTAGAGACACCCCAGTATATATTGTGACAATACTCCTTATAAATACAGAGTATTATTACATTCAAGTAAATTCAATCTTCGATATTAACATTTACACATTATATTTTTACTGCCACACGTTAGGTCAGCCATAAAATGTACTAGAGTGGAGGAAATTTGCTTTCTTCACCTATTTTCAACTCTAAACTTATATGTGAATATAAATTGACAATTAGTAATACGATTATACCACCACACTTCTAATCATTCAAATAAATCAGAACATTATGCCAATATTTTTATCTCTACACTTATTCGTTAAACCTCGTATATTGTATTCTTTAAATTCTTTTATGTAATAAAAATTCTTTATGCTTTTAATAATATATCAATTTTTATGTAATCTATTTATTATGCCCAAACACTAACACAGATATATGATTTAAATACTTTTAATACTCTCAATAATTAATTCAAACGATATTTTTTTATAAATTATATTCTCTCTATCGATATTTATATATCGCCATCTATCTCTAATTTTTAGAACACTATAGCATTACTAATAGAAATAATTCTATGTACTATGTTGGTACAATAGTTATCTTCAAGCTATGGTAAATTATTATTTTCAAAACAGGATTAATTATTATTATGTCTTTTATATTTATTATTACTACTAATTATACTAATTGTGCTATCGTATCGATTATTTTATATGACTTTTATCCAAGTATTTACCATGTAAGTACAAAAAAAAAATTACCAATACACAATGTATGTATCTGACAGATTTTATATTTTTTAGGTTAAATGTACCAAATAATATTTTTATAACAATGAATCTACCACTTGTTGTACTCTATTCATTCGAATTAAAAAGAATGTTCAAAATATAATACATTTATTTACAATCTACATTTATGAAAAAGGATATGAACATTTCCACTAAATTGTGTATGTACTGAGATTACAAAGATCGTAAACTTGTTCAACTACGTAGAAACTGTAAATTTCTGTACTCATGTATAAGAACGATATTTTTAAAGGTAAGATTTTATTTATAATTTTGTTCAAATGAAATAGTATACCTATAAGTACGAATACCCCAAATTACTAGAATTACGTAATATTTCATGTATGTATATACCATAAATTATTTATGCTGTGCCACCTTAATATTGTGAAAATAGTAAATTTAAATTATTAAATAACATAATATATTCATTACATTGAATATTGTACTCAATCTCTTATGGATATTTAATTATTTCTGAACTAATAAAATTCAAATAGAATTAAAATTAAAATATACAACCTCCTTATAACTTATTTCTTTATGTCCAATATTTCTTCCGTGGATTTATATGATTCTGATTTCAGCACTGGATCTAATTTAATGTAAACTTCTTGCAAAGTATCCTTACGTTGAAAGTATCCCTGTCTTCTTGAAGTTACTGGTGTTTTAATAATTATCCCCTTCTGTCTTGGATTTGGTAAGTATATTATTCCTTCTTCTTGTTTGAATGGTGTAATTAATTCCTTTCCTGTTCTTGTTTTATACTGGTGTAGACTCTTCGTGTTCGGAGTCCCTAGATGAATTTTAACTGTGTCTCTTCGTACTTGACCATAACAGCTGGACCCCTTTATTTACTAGAGGGAATAAATGGACATCTATAGTAGGTTAATTTACGCCAATCCTCTTCTAATCCCGGATGTACTAAATGGATCACCTCTCGGACTGGAATCTATTATTTTTAACAAGTTCATTTGGCTGAAATTTGAAAAGTCACAATAAATTAATATTCTTCATATAATTGGAATTATTTTACAGATACTACTTCTGATATAAAAGTAAAGTGATACTGCAAAACCTGCTTTTTTATGTACAGGTGAGTCATTAGTAGCCGCTTCTTCGATTGCTCTTTTGCGTTTTAAATAAAAGAAGTGGTAGAATGGTTACTTATGGCGCATATTTTAAAAATACCCTAAGCTCTGACGCACTTCCGGTTGCACCGGAAGTGTACGGAACTTAATTTTTTTAAATGACTCATTCTATAAATTTTTGGATTTTCTAGTAATGCTTTAAATTGTCTATTCAACTGTTATTTCTGTTTCACAACTGAGCCAATAGATTTTGAGTTAATTTTTTTTGAAAATATTTGACCAGAAAACGCGTTCAGAAAAAAAATATTTTCACATTGTTTTTAAAAGTAAAAACATTAACTTTGATGGTGCTTATAGCCAAGAAAATTCTACATCCTTTGGTAAAAGTTGCACTCGACAATACCTCAAAACCTTTGTTTTTTCAAAGACTACTTACCAAAAACTTATTTTTTTTAAATGGAATACCCGGTATTTTATTGAGGCATTTTGTTCCTTTTTTTATTCTCTTTCATTTTTGTTAACAACGTTCTATACCAATCTTTTGTAATTTCTGAGATAATCACTATAGAAGAAATTAGCGGTCAATTAAAGAACTACAAGCGCTGTTCTATGTACCCAAATATTCGTTCAACCTCAACCAATGGACGGCTGGAATGGGGCCCGACTTCATTAGTCAATTGTCAAACAAAGTATAAGTTAAATCCAACTCTCCCAAAAGTAATAACTTTACAAAATGAAGGGCATCGCATTTCAATTTTTTAATTCTGGTAATGTCCAGTTGCAGTATTTCATTTTTACACTGTTGGTTAACAACCAAATAAAATAAAGGTTACGTTTACTGACATATTTGAAGATGCCGCCCCACTAAGGTGCATGAAACAATGCTGCTATCTTCAATTTAATTTGCCTAATTGCTCGTATTATTTTATTGTTGAAGCTCTTCATAAGAGATGACTGTAGTTTTTTAAAATTATAAATTGATGTCCTAAAACTTTAATAGAAAAAAAATTGCAACAAAATAACGCAATTTAGATAACTTAAAACTATTGAGCAACGTAACAACAATCAAAAGTAAAGAACAAATTTCATTGAAGAATATGTTTAACATAACCACAACTTTGTGCGATGCACGAGTATTCTGTTTTCCAAAGAAGTACTAACGTTGCGTAAAACGTTTCGATATATCCTTGTAAATGCTTTTCTGATTTTAATGTTTATGTCTTCAAAAAGTTTTGAAAGTCCTTCCGTAGAAGACGAAGATCCTCTTCTCCATTAACATTTTCATCAAAGAAATAAGGTCCAATACGCTCATTTAGTGCGCGTCATCAAATTCTGTTTGCATCCAGTTCAACAGACCTATCTATTGTGACGTATTTACTAAATGAGGGTTGTTTGCATCCACTTCACTGACTTATCTTATCACCGTGCTTAACAATTTGGCGTTGTGACGTATTTACTAAATGAGCGTATTATGTAACTACACACTATTCCTCCCCACACATTTAATGACCAACGATTTTCAAAAGTTAGCAGGTGTGTTAAAGTGAGAGTTTTTATGTGTTATAATAACGAAAATTGTGACGATTAACGTATCATTTTAATAGAAGGTGGCTTCGTCGGTAAACAACAAAAAATTGAGAAAGTCGGGATAATTTATCTGCTGCCCGTTGAAGAAAATGTAAGCGATTTTGAAAATTTCTTTCCTCTAACCCTGTGTATGAATATGATACGAATGAATTACATATTTCCTAATTATTCTGGATTCTCAAATTTAACTTACATCTAACTGACGACTAATTTTCGTAGTACTAGTATGGGGGTCTTCGACTACACTCGCAAATACCATAAACTTATTATCCTCACCAGTTATTGATTTTGCCCGCCAGTTGAATAGACAATTTAAAACAGTACTAGAAAAACCAAAAATATATAGAATGCGTTAAAAATATTAAGTTCCATCCATTTCCGGTGAAACCGGAAACACGTCAGAGCTTAAAGTATTTTTAGAATGTGCGCCATAAGCTACCATGAATTTTCCACTAACTGTTTTTCCTTTTATTTAAAACATAAAAGAGCAATTGAAGAAGCGGCTACTACTGACTCACCCTGTATATGTAATTAGAAAATTATTTACTGCAGACTACTTTAAGACCAACTATAGAAATTGTAAGCAGAGGTATATTATTCAAGAACTACACATGTACCTAATTATAATTAAATAACCCGCCAGAAAAAGAATAGGACACCCAAAAGAGGCACAGTCTCCATTCTCAATATGTAACAGATACTATGTTATACGTAGATAAAGTATTACATAAGCAGTCAACAAAATATTATCTAATAGAATAACAAACAATACAACACAACTTACGTTGCCGGCAAAGATTTATTATTATTAGTCGAGTATTTTATTTATTCAACTCAGCCGATATTTGAGATTGTCTGGACTATTACGAAGAAGCAAATCCTTCGTAGAACAGTTGATTTATCAAAATTACTAGATTTGTTTTCTTTATTATTTACTTTTATATAATCAATTTTAGGGTTAGTAAAGGATTTATTCAAATATTTATTTTATTAAATCCCATTACAACAATAGCTTTTATGTTAATGCTTACGTATTTAAAAAATCTTGCTTTTGAAAAGAACCAATGCCGAAACTTCGAACAAATCGGAAATTATGTAATATTATATCGACGATTAAAATACGTCAAATTCGCTAGCTGAATAAAAAAATAAGAAAGTCTCAAAAAATAAAGTATTTCGAATTGATAAAATTTAAAAAAAAAAAATTTGGGCTTTATAATTAAATTAAATAAATTAATTAAACAGTTATTGCAGACAACTTGTTATTTTGGGTACCTCAAAAATGATACATATTCAGAGGTGGATAATCGTGATTGTCGTTTGACAATTACAGAAGTTATACATATATGTAAATTTTAACTCTTGGACTCAAACATATAATATATGTAGTTCATTATTAAATAGGTTTGCTTCTTTTTTTTATTTAATGAATCTATTAGCAAAGACAAGGTGGAATAGTTTCGATTTTAGATAATTAGTCCATTATAATAATATAGTTATAATTAGATGTTATCGCAGCAAATAAAACTAAAGATTTTCATAAATTCGTTGATAAAGCTTTCAAACCTCAATGATTCTTCTATTTACTTTAATTCCAAGAAGGTCTAGACAATGTTGAATGTGGAATTTCTAATTTCAGTCTTAGATAAAAGACGTCAATTTTTGGTAAATAATTCTACAATTGTCAATACTATATTAGGCATGTTGATTTTCTTACATAATCTTGAGTTTTTATGCAGCATTTTTAAATGTTTTTAATTTATTATTTAATTTAATTGAAATGAATAAAATGGTTATGTGCGTTATTTGTAATGAAAAAGTGACTTCCGTATGTATAATATAAAAAGACATTTTGAAACGTTGCATTCTAATCTCAGAATGTCAACAGATGAAGAAAGAAAAATATATCTTTTACAAAAGAAAAAAGAGAATTTTTCTCAAAGCAGTGTTTTAAAAAGTTTTTTGGTTCCAAAAAATAACATTACAGCTGCTGGTTTTCAAGTTGCCCATTGCATTGCTCGCCACGGGAAGTCTCTTTCAGAAGGAGAATTTGTAAAAAAAGCGTTTTTAGAATGTAGTCCTACATTGTTTGCTGATTTTAAAGAAAAAGACTTGATTATAAAGCGTATAAATGAGTTACCTATAAGTCGAAATACAATTAAGGATCCAGTAATAGAATTAGAAAAAAATATTTTTTTTATTCAATTGCTTTAGATGAGAGTAATGATGTAAATGGTTATGCACAATTAGCAGTTTTTGCTCGGTATAAATCAGGAAATATAATGAAAGAAGCGTTAATAAATCTAATAATGTTGAAAGGGAAGTGTACCGGTCTTGATATTTTTAAAGAATTTGATATTGCATTTAAAGAAATGAATACTGACCTTCAGAAAACAGTTTCTGTAACAACAGACGGTGCACCTAGTATGGTAGGGAAAAACACTGCATTTATTCGGTATCTTAAGCAAAATATTTCACATTCTCTGATCGAATTTCATTGCATAATACACCAGCAAGTTTTATGTGCGAATCATGGATTTAAACATTTTCCAGTGTAATGTCAGTTGTAATAAAAATCATCAACTTTATAAACGCAAGAGCTCTTAATAAACGGCTATTTGCACAATTCTTAGAGGAAATTGAATGTAATTATTCCGGCATTTTGACATACAACGTGCGATGGCTTAGTTGCGGGCAAGTCCTTAATCGCTTTGTAACGTTATTAGATGAAATTAAGCTCTTTTTAATTGAAAAAGACAATAATTTCGATGAATTATCGAATGTACATTGGTTAAATGATTTAATGTTCCTATGCGACATCACTCAGTATTTTAATGAACGGAATAAAAAACTTCAAGGGCAAGGATTAATTGTTTTAACCACGTATGAAAATATTAAAACATTTATGGCAAAACTTGATATTTTTAAAGAATTTGATATTGCATTTAAAGAAATGAATACTGACCTTCAGAAAACAGTTTCTGTAACAACAAACGGTGCACCCAGTACGGTAGGGAAAAACACTGCATTTATTCGGTATCTTAAGCAAAATATTTCACATTCTCTGATCGAATTTCATTGCATAATACACCAGCAAGTTTTATGTGCGAATCATGGATTTAAACATTTTCCAGTGTAAACAAAATTTGAAGACTTGATTTCTGAAGTAGTGCCTTCATTTAATCCCGAGTACCACGTGACCACTTTAGTGTAGTCCACTAGTTTTTTTTAGTTTTCTGTTATTTGTCAGCATGATCTAACCAAATCGAAATCACTAAGGGCCGTTTGCACCGTTCTAATTTTAAGGGTAGCTTAACTAAGGATCCTTAAATAATTAAGTGTAGCTTAAGTTAAATGCATTGCACCGTTAAAAATAAAAGGAGGCTTAGCAAAGTTTTGAATACACTTGGCAATGTTGTATTTTGTTCCTTCATTTGGTCTAAATCACAGTAAATTTAACTTTTAGTAGTTTACAGAACTAAAAACTGATTATCAAATCGTCTTGTCCATCTCTGTCGGTAAGAAAGCAGGACGATTTTGTTGCAGATGGGTTTGTTTTGAACCATAAAGTTTTGAATAATCATAACTGTTGACAACATTACGTTTTTGTGGCCGTAAGCACCTATTATAGTTTTAAATTTTTGTTTCTTTCAAACTGCAGTAAGTATTATCAAAGGTGTCACGTTAAACATATATATTTTATATAATAGGGGAACAAAACTAACTTGATAGATGTATTTAACAAATCCTCTTCTTCATCCAAAAAGTTCATATCTGCTACTACAAAGTGAACAACTGATCATAAAAAACAACGAAAACATTCATAGATGTTGACAAAATTTACATCAGAGGCATTTCCCGCCATTTCCGATATTGTACGTATGTATATTCAATGTTGTAAAGTGCGCAAGCTTGTAACTTTTCTTTAGGTTAAGGGGCCGTTAAGCCTTCAAAATTCCGGGCTTAAATTAAACTCTCCTTAAAGAGATTTAAGGAACACTTAGCATACTGTGCAAACGAATTTTAAAATTTAAGCTGCACTTAACGTTAAACCAGGCTTAATTGTTACGGTGCAAACGGCCCCAAGAATATAAAAATGTCAAATGTGTATCATTTTGTTCATTGTCGTCCCGTGTTAGTTTTCAGTGGTGTTTGCAGTAAAATTTATCAAATATTAAATCGTTTTTGATTAATACCAGTGCTTTTCAGAGCTTTTTATTTCCATTTTGTCATTATTTAGGTAAGTAATCATATTTTTGTACTCGCTTATCAAAACATGTCATTTCGCGCATGCATTTGAGTGCGGGAAATAAGCTTTCCCGCACTAGTGCGGGAAGTAAAAATTGCATTAAATAAATAAATCATTATTACAGTAATAAAGTATAATTGTAAAAATGTCCATTTCAAATAAACTTGGTGTATTACAACTTGTAAATTTAATAAAATTAATTAAAAACTTTTAAAAAATCAATGGCGCCATCTATTACATACTTATATTATTAATTGCTGATTACTCCGCCAAGAAAATAGTACCTACGTAAATCTATTATAGTATTTACAAAGTTTCGTTTTTTCAAAAGTATTATGTGGAAATATTTTGCAGAAATATGTTAAAATAGGTATGTATGCAAATTATTTAATACACCTGACAGCAATGAATGACAGTTAGGAGTCCTTCTTTTTTGCATTACTCCACAAAAAAGTAGTACCGATATAATTTATATTAATAAAATTATTGACATTTTGCTCGTTACAAAAAATATTGTACAAACTTCGTGCGTGAAACATTTCGCGAATTCGTGTCCATAAAGCGCTCGCCTTTCGGCTCGCGCTTTAAAAATGGCCACTCATTCGCGAAATATGTTTTCCCGCACTTGGTTCGTAAATAACTATTACATTTCCAGCCGACGTAAATTGCATTACAATAATATTCAGTTTCAGCACTCTGTCAAGATGGTTTTTACGCCAGAACAGGACGCTTTCATTTTGATGGCACATTTTTGAAGTGGAAATCGCAACCTGGACGGAACATGGTCATATTCGCTACAGTCGTGTATCGACCAGTTTAGTGAAGTATTCCCAGATGTAGAAATACCATATTCTGTTTTTGTTAATCACAAAAACGTACTAGTGAAACGTTTTACTGATAAACATTGCATATGTAAAGGGAAACCTACTGGCAGGCCAACTGTTCTAACACAAGATGTTATGGATGATATCCAACACCGCATGGAAGTTAGTCCTAAGAAATCAATTGCAAAATTGTCGGCACAAACAGGTAATGGCAATATCTCATAATTTTTAATAATTATATATCTTCTACATACTTTGCAGGTTTATCAGTTGGAACTTGTCATAAAGCATTGAAGAAAAAAACTTCATATGTATCCGTACAAAACAACTGTCATTCATCAACTCTATCCACCTGACTTTCAACAAAGAATAAACTACTGTAACTGGTTTAACAATAATTCACAAGACGATAATATATTGGACAGGGTATTTTTCTCAGATGAAGCTTGGTTTCACCTGTCTGGCTACGTGAACAGTTAAAACTACCATACATGGGCATCCGAAAATCCTCATAATTACATTGAAACAAGTTTACATCCAATTAAAGTTGGTATTTGGGTAGCCCTTTCAAGACTGAGAATAGTAGGACCAATATTTTTTCATGACACCATTAATGCTGAGAGATATCGAACCAATATTTTGGAACCATTTTTTGCAAATTTGCTTGATGATGAATTGCAGCTAGGTTACTTTCAGCAAGAAGGTGCTACTGCCCACACAGCGGGTGAAACTATAAGATATATCCAAGAGTTTTATGGCGATAAGATTATTAGCAGAGGGGCGTGGCCTTCTCGATCACCAGATCTTACACCATTGGATTTTTACCTTTTTGGAAAAATAAAAAACAGTATCTACAGAAACCGCTTGCATAATCTTGATGAATTACAAGCCATTGAACAAGAAATACACAACATAACTGTCAATGAGCTTCGCTGTGTATTTGATAACATGAAGAGACGAATTAATTTATGTTTGCAAGCTGAGGGAGAACCATTTTCAACATTTGTTGTAATATTTTATAAAATGTGAAAATTTTCTGTTTTCGTAAATGTTTGAATTACAATAAAAAATTAATTTGCATTTCTTTGGTTATTTTAAAATTGTCGGAGGTTGTATTCCTTTAGGTTAAATTTAGCATTAAAAAAGTTATAGGTTTCTTTTAAAACTGATTGGAAAATTTAGTGGTACGCCACTGATGTACATGTAGTAGGGCATTTAGTTACTTTCAAGAAACAGGTCTGCCAAGTGTGTAGGTTGGGTTGCATACGTTTAGTAGTCACGTGGTACTCGGGATTAAATGAAGGCATTGGGAAAACTGTGTGAAAGTAGTGAAAATAATATTGATCCCACAGTAAAAATTGAAAATATTATATTGAACGTGTGGTATCTTTACCAAGTAATTTTATATCAATAAAAAAACTAGCGAATGCTCTTTTAACGATGTTTGGGGCCACATATTCGTGTGAAAAATTGTTTTCTTCAATGAACTTTGTAAAATCTTCAAATAGAAATGGACTTGAAAGGGAATTAACTGCAAAATGCGTCAAACTAATGAATACGAAATATGAACCTGATATTAAGAAATTATCTGAAAATAAACAGCAACAGATGTCTCATTTAATAATTTATGTTTATACTTTGTTATATATTTATAACTATGTATACATATATAAATATATTAATAAATAATATTTCATAATACATATTTTATGTAATTCTCTTTACCCCTCTTACCTAATTTTAGAGTTATAGTCATACTCCGCTAGTAGATAAACAATAATATTGTATTAAGACAATTTGGTATACAAAAGTTATAACAAAAAATAGATAAGTACAAAAATCTTGACATAACAAATACTTGAGTGTTTAATTAGTATCGAGAATATAAAAACACTTAACTGCACATAAAGGAAAATTGCTGATATATCACAGTTTTGCATAAATAGAGTTATTGCTTCCTTTTATGTTGCCTTCACTAATGAGAAACCAGCAAAAATCTCCCATCATGACGGGATCCCACCTGCCTTGATATCGTTTCTCCATTTCTGCATTCTATTAATGGAACCTTCCCTCCCTCCTGTTCATCACTCGTCTTTCCTAAATTAACAGGAAAGAAATGCCAATGTGAATATGAAAAATGAACTTTGAGCGACATTCGGCACCCTAAATTTTTATAGTTTGCTGCCAGGTCTAAATCATTCATGGCAAGTTCAAAATTTTCATCTTCGAACGGCTTCCTAACTTGTGGACTAACAAATATTCCTTGGAGAATTTTCGCATCAGACAGCTTTGGAAACTTATCCCTTAGGTATTTAAGCAGTTGCCTTCTTTTTCCAATGCATTGACAAACTGTTTAATCAATACTAATATAATGTGTAGAGTGGCTAGAATCACCAAATTAGAATCCACTAACGGCTCAAATTGTATATTAAATTCTCCAGGAACAATGCCGGTCCTTGGCTGCCATGCTTTTATTTGGTAATGATGCTCAACTGATCGGCTAACCCACTGACACAAAAAACAACATTTGATAAACCCTCCTTGCAGTCCAAGTAATAAGGGAATAACCGTAAGGTCACCACAAATCTGCCAAAGATGATTTGAATATTGAATCAGATTTAATATAGTTAACATACTGTCAAACATTTCTATTGTGTTTGTAGAATGAGCCATTGGAATTGATGGTTTCGAGTTATCGATGGTTATTAGTTTAAGTACTTAGTAGTCATTTTATCATATGAAATTATAACGTCTCATCCTTCCGTCAGTGTCAAGTCGCATGCTTTGGCTTATGATCATGTTCGAAGATTTGTTGAATAAAAATCATTCCCGATTTAATATACAAAAATATCTATCCGTCAAAACTCCTGTCTCTAACGACTTTTCACATCTACACCAACCCAACCCAACAATCAACGTCACAGTTTCAAGCGGCCGTTGTATAACAATATAAGCTATTGAAAAACAAAATGTGTCAAACAATAGTGCACATCCCCCACAATTACAAATGTTGTCCCTTCACATGACTCCTCAAGTCAACTTTTCTGTTAGTTTTAACATCAAATTGCTTCAAATGTATAATTTCTATATGTTTTTTTAAGTCAAACCGGTTGTTCGTTCTGTACTCACAAGAACCACATTTATAATCAAATTCCTTCAAATGATAAGTTTTTATATGTACTTTTAAACGACCTTTAATATTTGTTCTATATTCGCAAGAGTCGCATTTATAATCATATTCCTTCAAATGTTTACTTTTTATATGTAGTTTTAAATCGCGTTTCGAGTTTGTTCCAAATTCACAAGAGTGACATTTATAGTCGAATTCCTTCAAGTGTTTGGTTTTTATATGACTTTCTAAAAGCCTTTTGAAATTTGTTCCATATTCACAAGTGTCACATTTATAATCGAATTCCTTCAAATGTTTAGTTTTTACATGTTCTTCTAAATTACTTTTATTGTTTGTTCTAAATTCACAAAACTCACATTCATAGTCGAATTCCTTCAAGTGTTTGGTTTTTATATGTCCTTTTAAAAGAGTTTTATTGTTTATTCTATAATCACACGAATCACATTTATAATCGAATTCCTTCAAATGTCTATTTTTTATATGTTTTTTAAAATTATTTTTGTAGTTTGTTCTAAATTCACAAGAGTCACATTTATAGTTGAATTCATTCAAATGATTAGTTTTTATATGTATCTCCAAATAACTTTTATCGTTTATTCTGTAGTCACACGAACCACATTTATAATCAAATTCCCTTAAATGATTAGTTTTTATATGTTTTTCTAAATTTTGTTTCGCGTTTGTTCCAAATTCACATTTGTCACATTTAAAATTAAATTCCTTCAAATGTCGAGTTTTTATATGTCTTTTTAAATTACTTGTGATGTTTGTTCTATACCCACAAGAATCACATTTATAATCGAATTGCTTCAAATGTTTAGTGTTTGTATGTCTTTTTAAATCTGTTTTGTTGTTTGTTCTATATCCACAAGAGTCGCATTTATAATCGAATATCGTCAAATGTTTAGTGTTTGTATGTCTTTTTAAATCTTTTTTGAAGTTTGTTCCAAATTCACAAGAATCACATTCATAATCATATTCCCTCAAATGTTTACTTTTTATATGTAATTTTAAATCGCGTTTCGTGTTTGTTCCAAATTCACAAGAGTCACATTGATAATCGAATTCCTTTAAATGCTTAGTTTTTATATGTTTTTCTAAATTTTGTTTCGTGTTTGTTCTAAATTCACATTTGTTACAATTAAAATGAAATTCCTTCAAATGTTCAGTTTTTATATGTTCTAAATGAGTTTCATTGTTTGTTCCAAGTTCACAAGAGTCACATTTATAATCTAATTTCTTCAAATGATTAGTATCTATATGTTTTTTTAAAGCAGCTATATTGTTTGTTCTCAACTGACAAAACTCACATTTATAGTCGAATTCCTTCAAGTGTTTGGTTTTTATATGTCTTTTTAAATGAGTTTTATTGTTTGTTCCATATTCACAAGAGTCACATTTAAAATTAAATGTCTTCAAATGTCTAGTTCTTATATGTTTTTCCAATCTATGCTTGTAGTTTGTTCCAAATTCACAAGAGTCGCATTTATAATCGAGTTTCTTTAAATGATTAGTTTTTATATGTATTTTTAAGCTAGTGTTGTAGTTTGTTCTAAATTCACAAGAGTCACATTTATAATCGAATTTCTTTAAATGATTAGTTTTTATATGTACTTCCAAACTTTTTTTAGTGTTTGTTTTATATTCACAAGAGTCACATTTAAAATCAAATTCTTTCAAATGATTAGTTTTTATATGTCTTCTTAAACATCGTTTTGCTTTTGCTCGAAACACACAAAGCGAACATTTAAATATTTTCTTTTTATCTCGTGGGCTTGATTGTTTTACTTTTATATGTGTGTTCCTATAATCAGTCGTAGAATCCTTTTGGTCATCATTTCCTCCAATACAAGCGTGCGTATTTTCCACGTGGTGCCTGAGGTTTTCTTTAGTCCTGAAACGTCTATTACAAATCCCACACTTATATATTTTAATTTCGTAATGCAGTTTATTGTGCTTCTTGAGATCTGCATGGTACTTCGTCCTATACTTGCACTGCTGGCATTTATAAATTTGGCGGAGGCGCCTCTTGCGTCCGTTCAATGTTGTTGTCGCTTCCTTGGCCGGTGGTGTCGGTAGAAAGCTCTTTCTAAAAATGAAAGAAAAAATCAAATAATCCTGCTAAACATCAATTTATGGGAAAAATTAATTTCACCACCAAATGGCTGAAGCGCTAGAATGGCAATAAGTCCGCACCAGAAGTAAGGGGTTCGAATTAATACTACAGTTATTCTCACCGCTCGTATTGATACCAATATTAATTCGTGATGCCACATAACTGGTACAGAACATGTGAATATCAGGGAATTACTAGATTAATTATGCAACGATACATACAAATCTAAAAAGTGATCAAACAAATTAATTAGAATTAAATAAGTTAGGAACACTACTCGCGCAACTAAACCGCCAAAGATTATCTATAAAAACTCATAACAATATGTGACAAATGGAGTAACATAAACATGATTTTTATTGGGAACTTATCAGCAGTAGAAATTAAGGCTTGCGGCAAATAATTTTTCAACGACGATTTGAATTGAATTACATTTATAACATGGTCTGCCTGTACATTATCACATTATTAAACAAATTTATTAAATATTGAACTGTAAAACAACTATTGTACTTGTGTTGGGATATAATTGCCAGGTTCTTATAAAACCGTTCTCTTTACAATAGAATATAAGGATGAATATTCTACTGTAAATTTTTCATACAAGTTTCGTATTATGCAGGTAACAATTACATATAGCCAACCATCAATTTACGTCATGTGATTTAATTTGACAAATATGCACCGAAAACATTCAGAATATGCACTAAAAATCAACCTATAAAAAAGAAATACTAATTTTTTATATTAAGGCTCCTCAATGCGCTTATCATGTGAATATTTTTCGTTTATTTGACATTTTTTAGTAATAATCGATGTTTTTGGCTATGTATTATACATCAATTTAAAGCGTTGGAGTTTTTTGACTGCTTCGTATATGATTTTTGTAAAATAAAAAAATTAAAAAATTATAAACTTTAATTACAGATTTTGGTATCGAAAATTAGGTAGAATACTCTGAGACTTCTGGGGTAGAACTAGAACTAGAATTTATAAAACCGAAGCGTTTTAAAATTAATATCGGATATATTTGTTTTAAATTATTTAAGGGTTTGTAAAAAAAATTTTTTCTCTCAATTGAGCAAAGATTTCCGAATAACTATCAAAAGTATACATATATAAGTTACCGTAAATACCCTAAATCCGTTTTTACGCGAACGTACTAGTAAGAATGCGAAGTAACTACGAGCATTTGTAATTTCGCGTTCTGACTAGGAAAGACACAAACTAAAATTTTAATTCGGCTATTTACTGCAGCTCTCAGTTAGAACCCGTTCTAACTACACAATTGGTTTCAAGATTATTTAATGCGTTGCGAAGTAAACTGACTTTATCATTACATGGGCTATTATAGTGACATTTTGAATTGTATGCGTGTAGTTAGAACGGGTTCTAACTGAAAGCTACAGTAAATAGCCGAATTAAAATTTTAATTCGTGTCTTTCCCAGTCAGAACGCGAAATTACAAATGCTCGTAGTTACTTCGCATTCTTACTAGTAAGTTTGCATAAAAACGGATTTCGGGTATTTACGGTAACATATACATTTATACATAAACGTATATGCACATTAGGGATGTTACGGAGGTTCGATTCCGATTCCGATAGAATTACACTTCCGATTTCGACTTCGGTTCCGACACTTTTAAATCGAAGGTTAAAATCGGAGATTGAAGCTACATTTTATATGATGGAACGAATGATTAAAATACAGGATTCACTCTGCCTGTACACAAGTAAACACAATATCCCATAAATATCTCCTGAAGAATGGCTGCAGCTCAAAAAATTAGTGACCATGCTACAACCTTTTAAAGAGATTACCCAGAATCTGAGTGATAGCAATACTAGCACCTCATCAGTAATTCCATTAATACACAGACTAGCGCATGTATTACAAATAGAAGACAATAAACCAAACACAAATGTAAGATTGAAAACTATAATAAAATGTACCCTCGACCAACTGAATTCTAGATTCGGAGACCTATATTTGAACATGTTCTTTGTAATAGCCACATATCTGGATCCTCGTTATAAAACGAAATTTTTCAACGAACTGATTTAGGAACAGGTTGAATCCGAATTGTAAGTTTACTTGATGATGGAAAAAAATCTTCAAATGAGGCTGAAAATATTGACGCTCCTGCAGAAAAACAGGCAAGGTTGGCATCACCAGCAGCTGGTCAATCTAGCAATATTAAAAGCAATGTCCAAACAATTTTATCGAATATATTGTCTAATAGCGATAATGGAGATGATAATACCACATCCGATGAACATGGAATTTTGGACAAATTTCTTATATTGAAGGGTTTATTAAATGAATACAATAGAGAAAAACGGATTCCTATCAGTCAAGAGCCGTTATTATGGTGGAAAATGAATACCAAATACAAATCCCTGAGCTCGATTGCCTGTCAATATTTGTCATGCTCACCAAGTTCAGTAGTAAGCGAACAACTCTTTAGTGGTGCTGGGCTTATATATGACGCGTTGCAAAGTAGATTGGACGGAGATAAAGCTGTGAAGCTTTTGTTTATTACGTACAATTTACTTCTTTTAGAGTCGCTAAATATTAGTAATGTTTAAAATTCAAGAAAATTTGATTTTTTTTAAAGAAAATTTGAAGATTTGATTAAGTAGGTGTATTATTTTATTGTTAACTGAAATTAAAGAAACTAACTAATGTTTGTGTTTGCATTATTTTATTAGATTGTTCTTAAAACACATATCTGTTCTGCCTCCGACTCCGATAAATCAAATTTAAAAACTCCGATTCCGATAAACCCACTTCCGTTACATCCCTAATGCACATATTGCCGTGAACTCGCAAAATTTGTAGAATAAGAATAGCTTTAGAGATTAATTTAAGAATTAGTTTAAGCTTTGAGATAAAAATAAAAAATAACAAAAATCCTATTTAAATATTATTGAGTAAAACTATGCAACAAGAACTACATGGAGGTATACAAAGTTGCATACTCATAGTCAATTTATAAAGGTGATTTTAAAAAAACTATTATTATACAAATAAATAGTAAAAATGTAGAATAAAAATTTATTAAATAAAAATATGAAATAAAGACAAAATAAATATAAGTAATATATTTCTTTTGTAAAAGAATACATAAGATGTATGGTTTAGATATCATGAAAAAGATGAAATACGATATGCAAGAAATATAAATAAGTAAATTATTATGATTTATATGCATAAAGCAGTAAAAATTTTATGAAAGTGTTTATGAACTAAATTGTATTAAAAGATAAAATTTACCTTAGCTTACAACTAGACTAAGAAAAAGGATATAAAAATATGTAAAACGTAGAAACGATCAGCAATAACATTTTTGTATGTAAGGGTAGCTGACATCATAAATAAATAAAAAGTATATGTGTTTATGATTTGTTTGTAACACAATGCTTCAGGGACTGGAAACAGACGTGTACGGTTTAATGACCTACAAAAGACAACAAAATATATAAAACTTGTGTAAAGTCTATTGCAGATTGACATTTTACCAATAGAAAGATCTTGGATAGAGAAACAGTGAAGAAACAAACGTGTCCTACAGGTACAGGCAGTGCGGGAAGAAAAATAATGGTTATCTCCAACATGTTTCCCATTTTGCCAGGTCGCGGTTCAGCTAAAAGAAAAGTGAAATTGACATTAATAAATGGAAAGAAAAAATATGTATCGAACAATGAACAAGGCAATAGGTTCATTGACGAATACAAAGAAGGATGGTATTAGCGACAAGAATAAACCTACCGTTGGAAATGCTGTGCGAGGCAGAGGGGACCTTTGAATTGGAAAGTTATGTTGACGTTTGGTGAATGGTGAACTGTCAGAACAATATGTGTATGTGTGCGTGTATCAAGACGGCAACATGTGGGCAGCGATTTCACGGGAAAGTGTATTCCAGTACCAACCTAAATATGGACAAGAGGGCGCAATGGTCAACATAGTTTTTTTTTTGCCGCTATAAATACGAAGACAAGATTCGACAAGAGGACTTCTGATGACAATTCCGAGAAGGAGACTTCTCATAACACTTCCGAAAGGAAGATCTCTTAAAGAATAAGACGTTTTAGATTGTTACATTGTAGTTTTCATTATTTCTTCATCACGTATAGTCATAGTAGTTTATTTTATTTGAATTCACTTGAAGCGTTCATAATGGACATTCAAAATAAATATTTTGATAGCAAGTAAGTTTATTTATTTTGAAAAGGAAGTTATACAATATGTATACTATTACCTCTTCCCTATTATGATCAAGAGAAAAATCATCAGTAAAGGAGAAGGAACCACATACATTGCCAGGACCCACAATAGTCATAAAGTACATGCTCCAACAATATAAGATAAAAATACAAAACCAATTATAAGTTTTTGGTGTATAAAGAATAATTTTAAGAGTACAGCATATACAAAAGACTATACCCTACGTGTGGTAATACACACAAATATATGTTGTCACAGCATATAAATTATATGGCGATGCCCAACATATGGCAATAACATTATTTAAAATAAATATTTATATGCCACAGCATATTTAAATGGCGCTCAACGAAGTGGGGCAATGTATTCCTTTTCTTGTTGTTTATTAATCATATATTTATTTAACGCCCAACATAGAGAGGCAATGTATTAATTTTTATAATTGTTTAAAAGAAAAAAAAATATAATTAATGTTGCTTAACATAGTGGAGCATTGTATTCATTTTCTCGTTTGTCAGTAATTATTTACATAACACTCAACGTTATGTAGCAGTGCAATTTTGTTTTTTTTAAAATGTTTAAACAAAAAAATAATAATTTATTTTGTACAAATAATGGGTACAAAGTTTGTTTCATTTTTTTTTATTCATTAGTAAATAGAATAATTATTCAATGTCCAATTGAGAGACAGAATACCTTTAATTTTCATTTACTGGTGAATTATCAATTTCTCTTATTTAGAAAGGGATAAAGAAGGAGGAATAGTATTTAATTAGATAAGTTTCGTTATTAATTTATAAGATAGAAATAAGATAAAAATGGCAGAGAAGGATAAAAATAATGGTGAAGGTTCATAATTCACAAAATACAGGGACAATCGTCCGGTATTTTCTGATTCAGAGTCAGATAAACCTGAATCAGAGGATCAAACACTTGAAGGTAGCATACAAACCGAGATACAAACAGAAAGCATCAGTGGCGTAGCTGGTGAACAAAAACTTGAGAATCTTTTCAATAAACTATTCAGCAGAATAGAAGAAAACGATAGGAATATGAACAAAAAATTTGAAGAGAATAATCGAAAACTAGAACAAAATAATTTGAGTATAAATCAAAAACTAGAAAAAATCAATTCTAAGATAGACGCAGGTTTCGCAGAATTAAGAAAAGAAACTTTAGAGCTAAATGCAAAAGTGGAATTAAAGTTAGAAAAGTCAGTTTCAACTTTAAATAAACAAATAAACATTAACGAAAAGAAATGTGAAGGTAAAGGCACATTCTTAATAAAAGAAATCAACGAAAGGTCTGCCAAAACACAAGCTAGTTTTGATAAGGTAGATGAGAAAATAAATTCTCTTGAAAATAAAGTGAAAGGGAATAATGTAGAATATCAAGAACAAATACAAGAACTTTCACACCAGGTGGAAGATTGCAAAATAAAATATGGTGTTTGTACTGACACAATGTTGACCCTACAAAACAAAACTTTAAACTTTGAAAACACTATCAAAGGGTTAGAGAACAAAGTACATGGGGTTAGTACACCTAGTGTATCTTTAAC
The DNA here is from genome assembly GCA_963170755.1 of Amphimallon solstitiale. NCBI lineage: Eukaryota > Metazoa > Arthropoda > Insecta > Coleoptera > Scarabaeidae > Amphimallon > Amphimallon solstitiale. The sequence continues at coordinate 26,112,001 of OY720685.1, forward strand.
ACAAATACCTGGTAGCGCAGAGAATATACCAAAATTCTCAGGATTTTACAAAGATAATCCAATGGCGTTTATGAGAACGATAAAAACGTATATGAGGGGAATATCTGATGAGATGTCAAAGCTATATTTCATAAGAGGTTGTTTGAAGGATTATGCACTTCAGTGGTACGATATGATAATAGATGAAGTAGTAGACTTCAAAGAATTTGAGATTCGTTTTGTGAGACAGTACTGGGGACAGACTCAGCAGAGGAAAATTAGACACGATTTAGTGTTCGGCAAATACAGAGCTGGATCTTCTCGAGAAAACTACATCATACGAAAATATTCTTTTCTTAAATACATACAACCAACCATTGAAGAGAGCGATATTGTTTCACAGCTAGCAGCACACTTTGACCACAACGTTACACAAGCGGTGGCACTTCAAGGAATTGATAACATTGAAGGATTACTGGAACTGGTCAAGAGATTAGACGATGTGGATGAAAAGGGAAACAACAAAAATTATGGAAATGTCAAATATACAAACGATCCACCCAGAAATTATAATAACAACAACAACAATGGAAATAATCCACATATAAACAATACACCTCGTTACAATCAAGATAAACAATACAACAATAATGGGTACAATCAAAATCAGGGCAAACAGAATTATGAAAATAACCCATATACGTATCATAAGCCAAGCTATGGGAACAATCCATATTCAAATAGTAAAACAAGAAACTATGAAAATGAAAGGAAGAAAGAACAGAATTATGGGAAGGAAGAAAGAAACCCTGAGAGGGAAAGAAGAGTGAACAATGTTCAAATAAGTGAAGAGAAAAAAGAAATAAGTACGAAGGAAAAGACAGAATCAAAAGGTGCAATACCCAAGGATTCAAGACAACTACCGACAAATAAAGAATGGGTAAATTCTACCTACTCAAATGCGACTTTGTTGGATTTTTAGAAAGGCCAGTCAAGAAGAAAAAGAAGATACAAAATGTATATAACTTCGACGATCTAAAGAAAATCACGACGGAATTACCACACATAACAGTAAAAATAGGGAACGAAGAAATAGAAGCATTATTAGACACAGGAGCGCAATTATCATTATTAGATAGTAGTATTATAGACAAAGACATAGAAAAATTAGGATATTATATGCCTATAAGAAAAGTAAATTTAATAAATGCAAATAAGAAACACATCATTACTATAGATAAAGTTTTTTGTATAAATGTTAGAATAGGTAGTTTAAATTTATTAACAGAATTCATAATAGTGCCTAAGTTGAACAGCAATTGTATTTTGGGGATAGACTTTTTAAGTCAATACGGTACAAAAATAAATATGGAAAACAAAACATTTCATATTAAAAATTCAATAATCTCCTGGTGTAAGGAAACACAGGAAGATGAAATATTAATTAATAATTTATATATAAATAATGTTGAACAAAATCTCACAAATAAAATGGATAGTAGTTTATTAGACAATAAGTGTGCACATCCTGTGAAGCATCGTCAAAGTGAGGACTTCACGCAATATAGGGATGGTACGAATTTAAATTGCGATAAACAACACATAAGCCATGTGAGCAATCTTGTCAGCAAATATAAAGAGTTATTTGATAATAAACCTGGTTTAGCAAAAGGCTATGAACACAGGCTTAAAGTAGATGAAACACAACCTTTTAAAGTAAAAAATTATCCTGTCCCCAATAAATACAGAGAACAAGTCAAATTAGAAATTAAAGAAATGTTAAAAAATAAAATTATAGAAAGAACAGAATCAACATTTATAAATCCAATAGTAGTGGTAGTAAAGAAAAATACAGGCAATCAGAAAGAAACAAAATTACGCTTATGTCTTGATGCAAGGGGCCTTAACTCAAGGACCTCCCCTAATTTTGAAGCTCCGCAGAGTATAGAGACCTTATTAACAAGGTGTACTGATGCAAGGTGGTTCACAAAAATAGATCTGAAGAGTTCTTTTTGGCTGGTACCATTACACAAGGACTCAAGGAAGTATTGTTCCTTTATGTTCAATTCATTAGTCTATTCGTATAGAGTCGTTCCGTTTGGCCTATCAACAGCGACAGCCGCTTTGGTTAGAGCCATGCAACAAATTTTAGATCCACACGAGGAGTACGTTTCTCATTATGTGGATGACATACTGATATTTAATAAAGATTTAGAGAATCACAAAGAATCAGTAGAAAAGGTTTTAAATACGTTAGCAGAAAACGATTTAAAAGTTAACGTAGAAAAATGTGAATTTTATAAAAATAAAATAAATTATCTAGGGTATATTATAGATGGTAAAACAATAACTATAGAAGAAGAAAAATTGGAAGCAATAAGAAAGTATCCCAGACCAAAGAACATAAAAATGCTCAGAGGATTCTTGGGAATGATAAATTATTATAAACATTTCATTCCGAAAATATCTGATCAAACTTACATGCTTTTCAGAATGATAAAGAAGGGAGTAAAATTTAAATGGACTCCTGAAACTCTCAAAGCATTTGAAGAAGTGAAAGAGAATTTTTGCAAAGCATTAATAGTAAATTTGCCTGATTTTAATGAAGAATTCATTTTAAGATGCGACGCATCAAATAATGCAATAGCTACAAGAAATTTAGCATTAAGTATCGTTAGAAACATATCTATGCTTTATGATTATATAGACGTAGAAAATTAATAATCATTTGTGCGAGTTTTCACAATGGTTATTATATGTGTCGTTCATGCTTTAATAATCATTGTTGACGATTCACGACAAAATACAATAACCAAGGGAATATGCCGTGAACTCGCAAAATTTGTAGAATAAGAATAGCTTTAGAGATTAATTTAAGAATTAGTTTAAGCTTTGAGATAAAAATAAAAAATAACAAAAATCCTATTTAAATATTATTGAGTAAAACTATGCAACAAGAACTACATGGAGGTATACAAAGTTGCATACTCATAGTCAATTTATAAAGGTGATTTTAAAAAAACTATTATTATACAAATAAATAGTAAAAATGTAGAATAAAAATTTATTAAATAAAAATATGAAATAAAGACAAAATAAATATAAGTAATATATTTCTTTTGTAAAAGAATACATAAGATGTATGGTTTAGATATCATGAAAAAGATGAAATACGATATGCAAGAAATATAAATAAGTAAATTATTATGATTTATATGCATAAAGCAGTAAAAATTTTATGAAAGTGTTTATGAACTAAATTGTATTAAAAGATAAAATTTACCTTAGCTTACAACTAGACTAAGAAAAAGGATATAAAAATATGTAAAACGTAGAAACGATCAGCAATAACATTTTTGTATGTAAGGGTAGCTGACATCATAAATAAATAAAAAGTATATGTGTTTATGATTTGTTTGTAACACAATGCTTCAGGGACTGGAAACAGACGTGTACGGTTTAATGACCTACAAAAGACAACAAAATATATAAAACTTGTGTAAAGTCTATTGCAGATTGACATTTTACCAATAGAAAGATCTTGGATAGAGAAACAGTGAAGAAACAAACGTGTCCTACAGGTACAGGCAGTGCGGGAAGAAAAATAATGGTTATCTCCAACATGTTTCCCATTTTGCCAGGTCGCGGTTCAGCTAAAAGAAAAGTGAAATTGACATTAATAAATGGAAAGAAAAAATATGTATCGAACAATGAACAAGGCAATAGGTTCATTGACGAATACAAAGAAGGATGGTATTAGCGACAAGAATAAACCTACCGTTGGAAATGCTGTGCGAGGCAGAGGGGACCTTTGAATTGGAATGTTATGTTGACGTTTGGTGAATGGTGAACTGTCAGAACAATATGTGTATGTGTGCGTGTATCAAGACGGCAACATGTGGGCAGCGATTTCACGGGAAAGTGTATTCCAGTACCAACCTCAATATGGACTAGAGGGCGCAATGGTCAACATAGTTTTTTTTTGCCGCTATAAATACGAAGACAAGATTCGACAAGAGGACTTCTGATGACAATTCCGAGAAGGAGACTTCTCATAACACTTCCGAAAGGAAGATCTCTTAAAGAATAAGACGTTTTTAGATTGTTACATTGTAGTTTTCATTATTTCTTCATCACGTATAGTCATAGTAGTTTATTTTATTTGAATTCACTTGAAGCGTTCATAATGGACATTCAAAATAAATATTTTGATAGCAAGTAAGTTTATTTTTTTTGAAAAGGAAGTTATACAAATTGTTGGACAGACATTGGTTTTTACGTGCAAATGATTAATCAATGTATTGTTGGACAATATAGATGAGTAAATGATTTATCCTGTAAAGTTTGTTTTAAATTCATATAGTTGGAATTACAACCAAATAGGATTAATGGTGTTGGTCAGTTGGAGAGATGCTACGTGCAAATGAGCATTTTCTTCATCGTATTGTCTAGGCATCATTAATCTTTTTCAAGTTAAGCAAATAATTAATTAGAATTTCACAAGGCAAAGATTAAGAGCTAGATACAACACGTGCAAATGGTTGTCTAAAGCAATTAATTGAAGCCAATACATAAATATAATAACATCAATAAGTATATCCATAAATGTACAATAAAAGTTTACATTTGTTTATTTACAGGATAAATATTTATTTTGTTTGGCAGAATAAATAAATAAATAAAAGATTTACATACATTACAACCGACATTAGGTATAAATGATATGAGCATTTTTCAATTATGTATCTTGTTTAGAGCATAAAGGTGTATATATAAAAATTATTTTTGAATCTATAAATTACAAAATAAAAGATATATGATTATGTTGTATAGACATACAGTTTTTCTTTGAACAAAACTATTACCTCTTCCCTATTATGAGCAAGAGAAAAATCATCAGTAAAGGAGAAGGAACCACATACATTGCCAGGACCCACAATAGTCATAAAGTACATGCTCCAACAATATAAGATAAAAATACAAAACCAATTATAAGTTTTTGGTGTATAAAGAATAATTTTAAGAGTACAGCATATACAAAAGACTATACCCTACGTGTGGTAATACACACAAATATATGTTGTCACAGCATATAAATTATATGGCGATGCCCAACATATGGCAATAACATTATTTAAAATAAATATTTATATGCCACAGCAATATGTACGTGTTGAGATACACAACATACATTTAGGTGTCATTACCAACAGCAAACACACAGACACGTGTTTCGGCCTTTAGGCCTCTTCAGTGTACGTGGTGCTGTTGGCAATGATCCACAACTAAAATCGTGTCCTACGTCCGTTGAACCGCAAACTGCCGGTGAGAATATCTCAGCGACATCTGCCATCCAAGCGCGACACCGAACACGACAGTTTCATCTTTGCACACTGTGCATAAGACAAAACCTGTATGCTAAATGTGTATCTCCGCATATAAGAGGTGGCACCACCATATCACAAATAAATAGGATGTGAAATACTATTTATTTCCGAATAAAACTTTGTATACGTATTCAACGCAATATATGGTATACAAAAATGTAAAAAGAAATTATTAAAAGAAAACTTTAGCAATATTATTAATAATTTTGTTTGGAGAGAAATATTCTCCTAGTTATGACGTTTTGCCACGGAGGGCGACACCATGTTTGTCCGATACCATGTGATCACGCGATACCTACTTATTTGGATGCAGTATTGTACCAGTAAAGGGGTCGGGTTTAATGACACTTATAAATAGTCGTGTTCAACTTGTATAAATAAACAGCACAAAATGACAAAATTTAATAAGATAATTTTTTAGACCTATTATTTATCGGAGTTTTAAAAATAACAATTATAATGTAATAATAATATATTATTGAAAAAATGATCTTTATTCCGATCAAGAATTGTTCTTTTTGTTTTTCAATGTCAAAATATATTATAAGTGTAAAAAAAAAAACAAATATAAAATGACAATATATGAAATAAAACAAATTTTATTTCATAGAACCGTGTAGGACATGCCTTATTCAGCCATGGTTCAAAAGCAAAACAATTCTCTATTTCCAAGCAAACTAAATTTACGTACTTATCAATAATAATAATAATAATAATATTAAAATTTATCACTATAATTTCACCATATTTTCAGGAGCACAACAGAGTCAAAACTAATTTGCGCTTCTGTTATCTTATTTTGTTTGGAAAATGTGCGAAAATGTGTTGCCTTTTCATTTGCCAGAGTCAAATTGGATTTGCTCATATGCAATTCAATTATCAAAATGCTTATGATTAGTTATTTATGTATTCACATTAGATATAATAATCTTTGAAGCAATATGTTAATTTTGCATTAGTAGATATTTAAATTATTTACAAAAATATTCTCCTCATATCAATTTAAAATATCTACTTCAATTCTTAAACGAATCAACAAGTGAATAATAAATTATTTAGTAAGCCTCTGTCAATCATACCTGGCATTCTTTTCGCAGCAGAAGGTCATATGGTGTTCGAAGTATTCCTTTGAACCCAAGTGGATTTTGCAAAATGGGCACTGTGTAAGTTCTGGAATTGCATGAAAAAAAACATATCCATTAAATTACATGCAAAACTCACATTCATATTACTGAAGCATGAAATGAGTTTTACGTGAAGAAAAATTTAACAATTTGTGATCAACATGTAACCAAGAGAAGAAAAGGATAGCCCTAACATAAAAAAAAGTCCTGGTCTTTTCAAGATTCCTTTAAGCCAAGTTTTTCACTTATTTGTCATATTATTGAAAATATGACAGCTACGAAGAAACCTGAAGTCGAATAAACCAAGCAAGTGACAGAGGTGTTAAAATTCCTATATTGACAGGTGTAATAAGTATTTAGAGCATTCTTTCTTGAATATTCTTCAACTTAATTAATTTGTATTTATTTGAACAAAAACTCTCAAAAGAGAAAAAATTAATAAGAAAGTTTAAAGGCAATGTCTTTCAAAATACAAAAATCAATGTGGTCAAAGCCAAAAATGTCAAGATGAGATATTTACAGTACCTTCAACCGAAAACTTTCCATCAGTGTCCTTAACACAATGAGTTTTATGTTTGGCCAAATGCGATTTCGAGCTAAATCCAAGGCAGCAAAATGTACAGGCAAATATGTCCTTACAGATGTCTTCCATAGTGGTGACAAAAGCTACTCTGACTTTTTTATTTGGGCTGTTTCCGTATTCCTCCCCAAAACAGACAAGTAATTCATCACCTGCTTGAATTAGACGAGTGCTTTGATAATATATATTATCACCAGATTGATAGACATGCAGATTTCGGTCACAAGTATTTCTGGTAGGATTAACATACTGCATCCAATTTAAATACTTCGATTTATTTTTATCCAAAACAAATTTCTTCCCTTTCATTCCCCATGGACATTCTGTTGCGGTGAGTCCAGTGAAAGGGCCAAATTTTACACCTGCAGGAATAATTTTCAGGGCATATATACCGGTCTGTCCAAAACAATCTCGAATTTCTAAAATATCATTTGGTATATCTTGTCCTGCCCTGTTATCTGCACTGTCCACGGCATTCTTATTTAAAACATGCACAAGCATTCCACATTCAATACAATAGTTTTCGTAATATGCCCCACAATCATCACAATCTGTTGGCCAAAATACAGAGATTAAGAATCATAGCATTTACTATCACTTGGTGATTTTCTTATATAAATACAGTATGATGAAACATATATTTAATACAGTCAGTTTTCAAAACAATCCAGTAATATACTACATATAGATGTCAAGAAGCAGTGAAGATTTAATTGGCAGTTGAAATAACTTAAACTTTGGTATTTGAGAAATAAAACTGGTTTGAACATAAAAATATTAGAGCTTGGCATTAGTAATGGTATGATAATCCTATTAACTAAGATACTGTTTTTCAATAAACATAATAAATACCAAAAATACTTAAGCATATTGTGTATTTTATATATATGCTTCAGATGTTTCATCTTACACACACGAACAGAAAGTTCTAATGGACTTGCTTCCTTTAGATGTTTCATGGTCCTGAAATTATCAACAGAACAGTCAGAAGCATCAAAAGTTTTCATAACATTCAATTGTCTAATTGGTGATGTAGTATCATCAGCAATATGACCAATGATGTAGTTGCAAATATATATTAAATCAGGTTATATTAAAACAAATTACATATATTAATATGGTTAAAATTAATATTTATGTTCACTGATCATATGCTACTGGTTTAGCATTGAACAGCTTTTAATATGCATTTACTTACATAGTAATCCATTATCGAACTCAATTTTAATATCATCAGCATTAATTCCTTTTTCTACTTTAATTCTGTCATTTTGTACTTCAGTCTCTGTAAAGGTTGCCAATTCTGTTTTTATATTTTCCAAACATGTGGACTCATCATATTGCTTTTTTTCTCTATGCCAAATGGAGTCTTGTAATTCAGCATTGTCTATAGTAATGGTAGTTTCAGAGATACACACTTTATCGTCTACAAAATTGTGTTCTTGGCACTTTTCTTCCTTTACACTAATTATATTTGCAGAACGCATTGCGTCATTCATATTAACTTCAGCAACATGATCAGTCATTATTAATTTATGAGTACACCACAAATTATTCTCTAAACAACAAACGAATAAGTAATAAATATAGAACAATCACATAAATTAGCAAATGGCTATCGATAGAATCATAGAATCATAGAAATTTAATAGCATGATAATAGGCCAATCTTACTTAATACTTTTCATGAAACTCTAGACAGCGCTGTGTGGTTGTAATACGAACTATGTATGATTCTTACGTCATAAAACCGCGCGTAATACAAATCTAAAATTAAGTATATATAGTATAATATACAGATTCATTGAACATTACAAAATTTATACAATGATTAACATAAACAATCATATTAAAACTGTAACATGTTAATCATTGCATGAACTTTGTAAATACTAATAAATCCATATATAAAATGAAAAATATACACATGAGGAACGAAAATCCAAAAAAATAGTATTTACTGTATATTACACAATACATAAGATACATTAAAGAAAATAAAAGAAAAGGTATTGTGTACAAAATAATATACAGAATGTGCCTTTTATTAATAGTTTGATTGAACATATTTTATTTCTTATTAAATATCTTACAAGACAGCGCCATATCCTTATTTTTATAATTAAAGAATGCTTTCTGTTGCTGTTACTTTTAAATATATAATAACTAGCACAGCAGAGGCCACTATAATTTTTTGCAGAATAATACTCAAATGAATAAAAAGGAATATTAAAAACTGCAGAATCTGTTTTCATATCACATTTTGCAGTTTTTAGGAAATTCTGATTTTACACAGAAATTTTCTTATTCAAGTCATTTCAAGAAAAAGAAGACGAATTGCTTGCCATTAAAAAAAAACGTTACCATGGAATTGCATTTACATACAAAAACAAAAAGTAGGCTAAGAAATGGAGAATAATTAGTAAAAAAAACTTATGCTACAGAAAATTTGTTATAAAGTTTATATTTACGGAAATAAACCGCCCATTCCACACTTTTGACTAACCTTATATATATATATAGAGCAGTAGATGACCGACTTGCTCAATAAATAGCATTTCATAAATTTACATTACGAAATATTTAATCCTATATATGTAAATAAATGTTGTCTAGTCTAGTTCTGTTATGAATATAATTTAAAATAAATTGGTCTCGTATGAGACATTATTGTAATAGTTATTTACGAACCAAGTGCGGGAAGACTATTTTCCCGCGTGAGTGCACATTGTAAGCACGAGCGACCGCAGGAAGCGAGTGCTTTTAATTGCGCGAATACGTGGAAGATGTCTTCACGCAAGTGGTTTGTACAATATTTTTTGTACGAACATTAAATTAAAAAAATACTATTGATTAATGTCATTGGTATCATACCTAACCTAAGATAGATTACCTAATTAATTTAAGCATTTCATGTACGTAACTATTACTCACCTTTCCCTAAAATTAAGTTATTATATTCTTACACATGGCAAACATGAGGTATTTATTCTTATATTTATAAATGTATAGTACATTCATTGCGGTTTTCTTTGGTTCAATTACAATATTATACGAACTGTCAATATGAATGTCAATAATAGATGCCGTTTGAATGTCGCTTAAAATGTCGTCAAATAGATGGCGCCACAAATTTATTGTGAATTTTTAATTATTACTCCTATTTCCTCAACTTTTAGTGAAGAATAGTAGAGGGAAGTAGTATTTTATACACTAAATTTTATTACTATCAAGTTAGATTTTTTTTTAAATGTCCCAAAGTGCCAGTGTTTTTTCCAATTTTTACAGTCTCCTCGACCGGGAAATACTCTTTCCTGGTCGAGCGACACATGCGCCAAATGTCACTTTATAGGCGGTTAGTACAAAAATTTTATTTACTTGATAGTTAAAGAATATAAAATTTAAAAAAAAAACACAAAATGTAAAGTTTATGTCATTGTTATTTCCTACATAATACCTCTGTAAATAGGGAAATTCCCCATAGTTATTGCCTGTATAATAATAATAATATTTATTGATTTCAGAAAAGCAGAGAACTACATATGCAGTATACATGTGTTGATGAAATCTCGTCAAACATAGCTACACTAAATCAAAAAAACAAAGAATATATACGACAATCATTTTATAGACATGTCTTGTAGGCACTCATCCGTACTGTAGTAGCACTTTTCCAATAAAAACCTTTTAACGTGAAGCCGAAATTTTTGAAAATTTGTTTCTTCCTCGAGGCACTCTGGCAGTTTGTTGTAAAATCTGCAGCCATTATAATAGATCCCCTTTTGATATAACGTTGTACTGGCATCATTAATGTTTTATTTCTGGTATCATGACCATGGTCAACAATTTGTTGCTGAAAAAAATTTCTATTTTTATGGACAAAACAAAACAGCTCGTATATATAAATGCATGGCATGGGCAAAATATCAAGTTCCTTAAAGGCTGGTGCACATGAATCCATTCTCCTAAGATTTGCAACAATGCGCACAGCACGTTTTTCTATCAGAAAAACTCTGCCATCAACGATTAGTCCTAATATTTTTGTTGTATCGTTATACTCTATACAGCTACCGTTACTTAGGTGTGGTTGATCATGAGATGTCACTCTGGATCTAGATGTTTTAAAAAGAACGCAAATAGTTTTGTCGTTATTAAAACACAGTTTATTCGCTTTTAACCACACACATGTCTTTACAAGCTCCGAGCATGTTGTTCCGCGTCCGTTAAACTATTACTTGTTATTAAAATATTAGTATCATCTGCATATGATACAACTACTGATTGCCCATTTTCATCCTGAAGATGGAGAAGTAGGTCATTTATGTAAATATGAAAATGAATTGGACCCAAAATTGACCCCTGTGGTACACCGGATTTAATACTTCTGGGCTCAGAACACAATCCCCAATCTTCACCTGCTGGCACATAATATACATACCGGGGTCGACATATTTTAATTTCTGATAGGAAAGTAGTAAGAGGAAAAGAGCGCGACGAATTAAACTAAAGATAGACATAAGCGAGGCTGCCACACTGGACATTTGTAAGGCGTGGGGGTCCCCCGCCACTCCGTTGCTCTCCCTCCACTGTTAGCAAGCAGGCATCGCTGCATATGATAAGATCATCTTCTGCATATGATAGAAGTGCAAACCGAAATTAAAATTTGACGCTTACGGTATAGTCGGATTCAAGAAAGATGATCCCTGCGTCATTTTTAATATCGTATGATTCAAATCAATACTTCGCCGTCATGATAAGTACTGTAAACTATAAAATGAACATGGAAATTATAATGATGACATCCTATAATTAGATAACTAAGTTAGGTAATCGCCTTTATTGTTTATTAAAAATATGTAATATAAACTCAATAGTCTTTTAATGTACTAAATTTAACATATGCCAAAATACAAATGACAATAGAACTTTATTGAGAAATAACGTGGGTACAAAACAAACAATAAATACAATTTATTTACATCAAATAAATGTGATCGAAATTGTATACATGTTTTACATGAAATGAAGTTACATCCTATAAATATAAGAGGTGGATTTTACTGTTTAGGTATAAAATATATGGAATATCCATTTTCAAAATATGAAGCAGAGAGTAAACACTTGTCGAGCTACACTTTTAAAAAATATATAAACAGACTAGATGAATTAAATACAACAGTAAAAACTGAAATGGTAGAGCCTGGAAAACACAGTATTATATAAGGATGTGATAAACTGTAACCAAATCAAAGATTTGTTTCCCAAAGCAATTAAGTTAAGACTGAATTTTAGTTATAATTTTCTGTTTGGCACATAATTATTTAAATATTGTAACGAAATGTGTTTACATTAAATAAAAGAAGCAGTTATGAGTCATCCACGCCGTACGACGTGCATAGAGAACTAGAACTTTCTCATACATGTGGAGAAAAAGCCGGACTGTTCTCGAAATCGTCACATACGTATATAAGGCGGCATGAGTCACTACGGGATTCATTACGGAAGAAATTGCGGAGTAGTTCGGGATAAAGAAAATCCGTAAGAAGTGGGCGACGCGACTATAAATAAATATAAGCAAATAAATATAATTCGTTCACTAAAAATAAATATAGTGCTGCAGTTTTTAGAGTGTGATATAAATAGAAGTGTTATGTAAATAAATACGGACATATTAGTAGTAGTAAATAAATACAAGTGTTAATTTTAATTTATTAATAGTAGTTTAAGTGTGTTACGTTAGTTTTTATATTGTTCAATAATTTTAAGTATATAAATATATAGACTGTTTTAAATAAATAATTGCACGAGTTGTTTATTTGGAACCCGAAAACGCAACAATATAATATATGAATCGACTATTGTCCGATTAAAATGTCTTTTCATTAATATTTTGTTAAACTATTTTATAACTGATTACTGTTCTTTTTCTGTGTAGTTGGAGGTAATTAATAATTATATAGTTTATAGATTCCACGTGAAGACATGCAAAATAAGGACGTAACAATTTAATTCAACACTAATTCTATGACTGTTTTTCAGTGATTACTTTAATTTTCTTTTGGATGTTTCTCAAAAATAAAATCTTATATCCAAATTCTTATCTTTTTCTTTATATAACAATAGTTTTATTTACACTTCTTTTAATTTGTGCCTTACACATTCATAAGAATTTTGAGCGAACATTATCTCTGTAATATTAATAAAAATGTATTTCTTTCTTTTAACGAAGATTGAAATACATGTTGGTTTGAATGGCACTGGATACAATTAACAGAAGTTTCTAAATTTGTTTTTAATTTAAAATAAAATGTGCAGCCATATTTTATTTTTATAAATTTATTAACAAATATTTATATAAACTTATGATACAATAATTCATTAAATAGTGGGAAATACATAAAAAGGGGCGTATAATATATTTTTTCAAAAGTTAATTTAATGAGTAAAAAATGTACAATGTCAGCACATGAACAACTAATCACATATTTATAAAGAGCACAATGTAATTTATGCAAAAATGACATTTTCTGTATATATATTTTCTTTAAGTGTATTGCTAACTTTTAATTTGCCTTTGTATCATTACAATATTTCAAGGTATACATATCTATAAAAAATGTGTGTCCACCAGTGTATTGTGAAGTATATGGGAAATAATTCAACATTTATTGAACTAGTAGGACAAAGATATAGTAACTCCACTGCTCTTCTCAAGAGTCAACATTTTAATATCAATATAAGAACGTCTATTAATTATTCTCCTTTTTAAATTTAAAGCCAATATTATGAAGTATACGATTTAAACTGCTTCTACTCAATAAAATATGGTTTTCAGCAATTTCTGCATTTAAAGTTTGTACTGTAACATGCTTTTCTAAAATTAAAGATATTATTACTTCAATACTCAATATTTTTAAGGTCTTACTCTGTAAATACATCGTGTATAATGTATTTCGGATACTCATTTTAGAGCATTCTGCCAAAATGGTCTGTTTTAGCTTTTATATGGGGCCTTTTCTTCCCTGGACTAGATAGAACAGGACTATTTAGTGATCGGGCTTTAATCCGTTTTACTGTAGCTACTCCTACCTTCAATGCATCTGCTACTCGCTAAAAGATATTCATTAGAATTTGTAAAATGTTAAATCTCACAATGTTTACCTGTTGTACAGATGTAAAGGATATTAGATGACCACCATTAACCTTCTCTTGTTCGAAATATTCTAATAAATTTAAAACGAGTCATTGAGCTTGTGATCGTAATGTTTTACCGCGCCGTGACATTCTGGTTTAATAAAGATTGAAACAACAAACAAATTGTGAAACGAAATCAAACAATCAAACTACTAGGAATGTCAAAGCCAAAACGCTAAACGGAAGTGTATGAAATAATACAGCGCATGCAATCACTCCGTCTTTGTCTTGCTCAAATAAATTCTATAAAACGTATGTCGTGCTTGCATCGCACTGAAAACACATGCATTCGCTTATGCTATCCTTGTTATACAAGTTGGTACTATTTCTCATTCCGATATAGACATAATTCTTTGATAGAATTATATAGTAGTGACGCAGAGATCATCTTTCTTGAATCCGAGTGTATGTATTTCAATTGACCCGAGGTTCACCAGAATTTGATGCTGTTATAAAGCAATGTTCTTAGGTTGTCTACTATAAGTAATTCCAGGGACCATGACGATTATGACGCTATATACGAGTTGCCACCACAAGCGATGATGATATAAACGAGTTGTTCTGTATTATAAGATCAATAGCCGTCACAGACATCCGTTCTAAACTACCGAAAAATAAATCAGCACATCCCCCACTCTTTACAGATGTTTTCGTTTCATATACATTTCTAATCGATCCTTACGGTCTCACATTCATAATCGAAATCCTTCCTCATATGTTTAGTTTTTCGATGATATCCTAAATGCTCTTTGCAGTTTGTTCCAAATTCGCAAAAGTCACACTTATAATCAAATTTCTTCAAATGTTTAGTTCTTACATGTTTTTCTAAATAGTTTAACAACAGTGACCCCGCCTTTATTATCATAAAATGGGTGGCGCAACGGGCATTAGTTAAAATCTGTGAGTAATCTCACGCTCTCATTAATAATCTGAGCTAGATATACAGGGTGGGTCACAGATATAATAACATCAATGGTTCTACTTCGAGGCCAACATCTGGAAATATTATTAATCATAAGCGATTAATAATTATTTATTAAGGTAAGTGAATGTACTGCTTCACACAATCCTCTTGCACCCTGAATTAGCAGATCTCGTTAATTAATGACGCCGCGACGAGCATAGTCTCTGATCAATTAATTTATTTGAATTAAGGGTAATCTCCCAGTAATACCATCTTACGCAAATATTATGTTCTAAGTGCTTCACGAAAACAGTAGAATGCATTAGAAGACATCTTTCAAATCAGTACCTATGGATAAATGCCGACGAAACTGTCGATATACATATTAGGACGCTGTGTGATAAATGTTGTAGCTGGTGTACTATTCCAACTATTCCATATAACGCATATGTAATAGCATCAAAAGTTATAAATACAGTTGATGAGGGAACAGTTGCTAAAACTATTAACGAGAATTTGCACAAAATGCTTCATTCGGACGACAGGTACAGGGAAAAAATGCATATAATAATAATAATAATAACACCTTTATTGATTCCATTACATTAAAATATTAGTTTTACATATTAATTTTACATATTGGTAATAATGAAATCAAATGGCAACACCTTCAGTTATGCCTGAGGCTCCCTGATCTACCAGGTGTACCAAATGAGTCAAAGAAGAAAAAGAAGGTGTGCGTGCACATAAATACATAAATAGCCATACACATATACATAACCCCATTCTGAACACTATTCAAAAGCGCAAGTGTTATTAAAAAAAAAAGAAACGAAAATAGAAAAAAAAGAAAAAGTACAACATAACACTACTTTTATCTGAACAACTCAAGCAACTCAAAATACAAGATCACTTAGTAAACGCTTTCTCAAACATCGCTTGAAACCACGGAAGGACAAATCTTTGAAATACGGTGGCAAATCATTCATAATCAATTACTTGTGTAGCACATGCTCTCCACAGAGTCTGCGAATATATATCAGAGACACCTATCCGGAAGTTGATACACTTGTATCCGCTTTTAAACAAGTTTTCAGAAAAGCACCATCGAGAGTAGCTCTTTACAGGGAAAAACTTCCATCTTTGTCACTGCCTCCCTCGCCAGTAATAAATAGGTGGGGATCATCGTTGGAAGATACTAGTTTTTATGCGGAGAATTTCGATAGTTTACAAAATTTCGTTACAATCAAGATTGGACAAAATTAAAACATTCTTCGATTTCAAATTTCATCAAATTTCTCAACAGGTCTTCATTTGTTGTTTGTTTCATATTCACATGAATCACATTCATAATCAAATTGTTTCAAATGGTTACTTTGTATATGTCTTTCTAAATTACTTCTGTGGCTTGTTTAACATTCACATTTTAAACTGAATTCTTCTTATGTTTAGTTTTTATATGTCTTTTTAAATTACTTTTGTGGCTTGCTACATATTCACAAGAGTCACATTTAAAATCAAATTCTTTTAAATGATTGGTTTTTATATGTAGTTTTAAATGACTTTTGATGTTTGTTCTATATTCGCATGATTCACATTTCAAATCAAATTCTTTTTTATGTTTATTGTTCATATGCATTTTTAAATTATTTTTGTTGTTTGTTCCATATTCACATGAATCACATTTATAACTAAACTCCTCCAAATGTTTAGTTTTTATATGCACTTCTAAATAATTTTTGTAGTTTGTTCTATATTCGCATGATTCACATTTCAAATCAAATTCTTTTTTATGTTTATTTTTTATATGCACTTTTAAATTATTTTTGAAGTTTGTTCTATATTCACATGAATCACATTTATAACTAAATTCCTCCAAATGTTTAGTTTTTATATGCAGTTTTAAATTACTTTTGATGTTTGTTTCATATTCACAACAGTTACATTTTAAACTAAATTGCTTCAAATGTTTAGTTTTTATATGCACTTTTAAATCACTTTTGTTGTTTGTTCCATATTCACATGAATCACACTTATAACTAAATTCCTCCAAATGTTTAGTTTTTATATGCACTTTTAAATTACTTTTGATGTTTGTTTCATATTCACAACAGTTACATTTTAAACTAAATTGCTTCAAATGTTTAGTTTTTATATGCACTTTTAAACCACTTTTGTTGTTTGTTTCATATTCACAAGAGTCACATTTATAACTAAATTCCTTCAAATGTTTAGATTTTATATGGCTTTCTAGTTGATTTTTGTAGTTTGTTCTATATTCGCACGATTCACATTTATAATCAATCTGCTTCAAATGTTTATTTTTTATATGTCTTTTGAAATCAGTTTTGTAATTTGTTACGAATTGACATGTGTCACATTTATAATCAAATTTCTTTAAATGTTTCGTTTTTATATGTTTTCTTAGACATTGTTTGTAATTTGTTCGAAATACACACAGTGAACATTTAAATACTTTCTTTTGATCGCGTAAGCTCAATTGCTCTGCTTTTATATGTGCATTCCTATAATTAGTCGTAGATTGCTCTGGGCCGTCCTTTCCTTCAACATAAGCGTGCGTATTTGCCACGTGCAGTCTGAGGAATTCTTTACTCTTCGAACGTCTGTTACAAATACCACATTTATACACTTTAACTATATAATGGTGGTTGCTGGTGTGCTCCTTGAGATCTGCTTGGTACTTGGTCCTGTACTTGCACTGCTCACATTTATAGATTTCACGGAGGCATCTCTTGCGTCCATTCAAATCTGTCGTCGGCAGAATGCTCCCTCTGAAAACATAAAAATGAATATTTCTCATCGCACGTTGAACATCAATTTAAGGGCGGAGTTATAGGCCAATTCTGTGCAATTCCTTACAGATCTGTAACTTTACAGATCTGTAGCGTTACAAAAGTCTGTAAATGTTATACTTACAGATTTACGATTGGGGCAATTCTGTATACATTTCTGTAAAAACAAGACCAGCGACTATCTTCATGTTATTGTTATGTAGCGTGACTCCGTAAGCGTGTATGTCAGTTCAAAATCTGTTAGGTAAGTGTAGTAGACATAGAAGTTCAGTGATATTATTAAAACGTTTCTGGAAATATAACTGTTATAATTTTATTATCTAAAATAATGAAATAAATAATTATGTCAAGCAATCTATCTATTTTCTATTTTCTATTTATTACAGCAGCCAAAAACGTAAACGGACAAAAAATACCACCAAGGAACAATTAGATCTTTATTTACAATATATGCAGTCTATTTGTTTATTTTTGTATTAAAAGAAAGTTTATTTATTTTATTTTGTTTTAAAAATGTTTTTTTTATGAGAATATTTTTTGTTTTAAGTTATAAATTATTCATTTATTTTAATAATGTTAGTATATGCTTTGTGAATTACTTTTATTGAAGAGTACCGTTTTTACCTATCTCAGTGCATATTATATCTTATTTTATAAGTTACTGTGACATAACTGTTAGTTCATATATATTTATTAAACAATACAGGAAAAACCCAAAAATTCAAACTCCAAAAAAATAAATAAATTTGTATACATAAAAAACAAAACGACTTTCATTGCCAAGGGTCCTTGCTACACAATATTCTGTCTTATATATATAGACATCCCTTTCATGTCTTCTTCCAACAAAACCCCTATGAACATATTTCCTATATTTATATTATTCATGATATTTATTTGTTCTATAACCGCTACAAATACTAATTTGTTCCACCATACAAACCATATACAAACAAGTTTGCATACAGCGTTTACGTTACAGATTCTGTTACAATCTTACGGACATGCGCTCGCTTAGCGTAAAGTTTATGGAAATCTGTAAGAGTTACGGATATTCTGTAAACAAAATATGAACACAGAATTGCAACTTCATCTGTAAACCCTTACAGGCGTTACAGATTATGTTACAGATCTTACAGATGTGCACAGAATTGACCCATTAATTTCACCAACAAATGGCTAATGCGCTTTATTCAAAACATCTAAATAAAAGAGTATACCTACTTTAAGAAACGAGCTATAGTATATTCACCGAACCAATAGAGTGGCAAAAAACGCGTGATAAATGCGTGATTTTTAATACTGGCTTTCTATTGGCTCTGAGAGCTACATAGAAATCCTAAAACACACGATATAAATCATCTGCTTTCTGTGATTTTGTCACATGAATGTGACTATACCACGCAGCAAAATCACAATTTTAGAGAAGGATGAAAATACGTATTTGCTAATGTAGAACAAGTGAGCATATAGTGATTTTGCTAACATTGTCTCTTATTTTGAAATATATGTTATACAAGGTGTTCACACTTAAACCCGCACCATTGGTAACTCCGTTATTATTGGAGCTACGAATTCGTCCATATTAGCAAACTAGTAGGATTTTTCCTGGCGGTTACGACGATAAAAACAAAAAACAATTGAACGTCGCGT
This sequence comes from Amphimallon solstitiale, assembly GCA_963170755.1. Classification (NCBI taxonomy): domain Eukaryota; kingdom Metazoa; phylum Arthropoda; class Insecta; order Coleoptera; family Scarabaeidae; genus Amphimallon; species Amphimallon solstitiale. The sequence goes on from OY720685.1 coordinate 26,131,635, forward strand.
TTTTCAGATATTTGACAAAATGTAATTTTTTAAATGGAACACCCTATATATTTTTATGCAGTTGAATAAAGAATTTAGTTCTGAACAAAAATTTTTCAATACATTATCTCAAGAAAATTGAAAATAAAAAGTTATCACGTGATTTCTTTAAAGGAGCATATTCCCAAGATAATCAGAAAAGTACCCATTTTAAAATGGGACAGTATAATTTAAAATTCCACTCAGAAAAAAAGGAAAAGAGAAAATGAAATTAGCCTACATTACAATAGTTGTTACAATTTTGATCAAATAGGCACCAATAAAAAAATAATATTCAATAACAATCCGTCAAATTAATCTGTCAGTGTTTTAAAATTCGCATTGTTATTTTGCTGTTTTCTTCTAATAAAAATGGTTTTCACACATGAGGAAAAATGTGATATTATGGAAGCTTACATATTTCAGAGAAAAAACACTATTAGAGCTCGCGAACATTATAGTGCAATGTTTCCCGAGCGCGCGATTCCTCAAAGAAGATATTTCTTGAAATTATACAGCCAATTTCGGCGAAACGAAGAGGTTTTCAAGAAGAATAGAACGAAGAAGCAATTTGTGGTTAGTGAGGAAGTAGAGATAAATGTACGGGGATATTTTGAGGCGTATCCTAACAATTCAATTAGAGAATTGGCAAGAGAAATAGACCTTTCATTGGGAACGATTCATAAAATTTTGAAAAAATATAATTTTGAGCCATACAAATATCGGCCAGTACAAACTTTGCATCTTAATGATGATATAAGAAGAATGGAATTTTGTGAATGGTTCCTACATAAATGTGAAGAAGATCCAAATTTTCCTCGATATGTTTTATGGTCGGATGAGAGTAACTTCTCTAATAAGGGAATGTTTAATCGAAAAAACTATCATTTTTGGAGTCGGGAAAATCCTTTTTTGACTCATCCCACTAATCCACAACATCGGTTCAGCCTTAATGTTTGGTGTGGTATGATTGGATCTAAAATTGTGGGTCCTTTTTTTTACCGCGGCTCATTAACGGGAGAGAGATATGAGGACTTTATGTCTCATGTATTGGAAGATTTCGTGGACAACGTGATCTTGATGGATAGGCCGCGGATATACTTCCAACAAGACGGTGCACCGGCTCATAATCACCATATCGTTAACGCATTACTGGAGAGACTGTTTGGACCCCGTTGGATTCGAACTCATGGACCAGTTCTGTGGCCCCCACGCTCACCAGATCTAACTCCGCTAGATTTTTTTTATGGGGCCGAGTGAAAAATGAAGTTTACAAACATCGTTACCAAAATGTAGAAGAACTTCAAAATAACATTACGGCCATTATTCGGAATATTGATGGAAGGACCCTTCTCAAAGCCACGCGCTGCACTCAGAAAAGAGCCCGCAAGTGTCTGGACCAAGAAGGTGGTACCTTCGAACAACTATTTTAGTTATGTATGTTGATTGATAGTGTTTATTATTCTTTTATTTGTTATTCTTAAGTTTCATGGACGAAATCAAAATAAATTTCGTTAAAAACACAACGTTTCGTTTGAATTCATTTAGGAATATTATGAACAAACATTCTAGGACCTATACAAAAATTTTTTTCATCCGTTCAACAAGAGAATAGTATACAATAATCGGTACATATTATTTAATTACAAATTTCGTTAGGCATCCCTAAAAACAAATTCTAAATCCCTAAAAATGCACGGTATCTCATTTGAAAACTTACGTTTTAGTGATAAAGTAAGCAAATTTTAAGGATGTTTATGATATTATTTTATTTAATATCTGAAGATGACTTCAATTGGATAAACATGTGAAACATGCTACGTCTTTCATAAATTTTTTTAAACAAAATGCAATGTTTAAGAAATCACGTGATAACTTTTTTATTTTCATTTTTTTTAAGATAATGTATTTAAACATTTTTATTCAGAACTAAATTTTTTATTCAACCGCATAAAAATATATAGGGTGTTCCATTTAAAAAATTACATTTTGTCAAATATCTGAAAAACGCGACGTTCAATTGTTTTTTTGTTTTCATCGTCGTAACCGCCAGGAAAAATCCTACTAGTTTGCTAATTTGGACGAATTCGTATCTCCAATAATAACGGAGTTACCAATGGTGCGGGTTTAAGTGTGAACACCCTGTATATGTATACTTTTTGCTTTTTGCCTTTGCTATATAGTATTCTGTATTAATTGTATTGTTCCTTGTATTTGCGCTGTTTGTATTTGTTTAAGTTGTTATTATTATTATTCTCAGTCTTTTTAAAGACTCTATTAATGATTAAAGGTTTATTGAAGGTAAGATCTATAAATTGTAAACAAAGCAAATGGTTTATAGGTTACTTATGTTTTAGCTGGAAGAAAAATGTGTTGTGGTATTAGATAATGCTTCCTATCACAGTAGAAAAATTGAAAAAATGCCAACTACAGCCACACGGAAAGGTGATATTCAGTCTTGGTTGCAAGAAAAAAATATATCCTTTCAAAAAGATATGGTTAAAGATGAACTATTACATTTAGTTAAGGTGCACAAAGAACATTTCAATAAATATGCGATTGATGAACTTGCAAAAACGTACAATAGAACAGTACTAAGACTACCACCCTATCATTGTGAATTGAACCCGATAGAATTAATATGGGCCCAAGTTAAAGGAGAAATTGCAAGGAAAAACACTACATTTAAATTAAAGGAAGTCAAAGAGCTGTTACACACATCATTGAACAATGTTACAAAAGAGAACTGGTTGAATGCCATCAAACATTTTAAAGAAGTAGAGAAGAATATGTGGGAGTTAGACGTAATTGTTGAAAATTTACAAGATAGTTTCATTATTAATTTGGAAAGTTCTGAAAGTAGTGAATGTGACAGTGACATTCAGTAATAATTTTAATTGTCAACACAGAAAAATTTAAAATATATGTTTACATTCATAGTTTCTTTCGCTCTTCTATATATTTTTTAAAAATAAAGTATATTGTGTATGCATTTTATTTATATACAGCTTGAGCGCGCGGGGTATGATCACCCGATGCTAGTCGATATTCTTCGGACGTATATTCGGCAAATGATCTCCGCTAGCTGTGTTCGCCAGATATAGATATATAGATTTATTTTTCCAGAGTTGTTATTTCGTTATATTTACTGGAGAGAATCTCTAAATTTAATTTCTATTTCAAGGGTCGTTTTTATGTTATTTTATGGTATTCGTGTTATACTTATTTATAGTTCTTTTTTTACCATGAAATTTCTATTTATTTATTTTTCTCTAGACATCTTAGTTTATTCTGCAGATGTTTCAGGCGGGTTGTTTTTATTTCATTCTAAAACCCAGTTGTACTGCTATAACTTTGTACACAACTACATTATTATTTAATTTCATTAGGATAATCATAATTACGTTATAAGTATTACAATCTTCGCGTTATTATCGACTTAGTTATCTAAGCAATCGTCATCACTTAAAGAGAAAATTTAATTTGTTCTTTTTGTCAATCTGCAAAAAAATAAGCAGATCACTATGAGTTCGAATATGAGCAGGCAATGCTAGTATGTTGTGCCGTTACTCTAATATGTATTATCGGACCACGTTTAGATGCGAGTTTACGTATACCATCGGGTGATCATACCTCGCGCGCTCTTGCTGTATGTTTACTATGTATGTACTCTATTTATACACGTATAAAATATCTTATAAATTCATAATAAAGTAACTACCTATGCCCTATTTAAACTTGTAATTTATATTATATACACATGTGAATAAAGTCTTTAATACATTTGCTTCATTTTTAAATACCTATATTGCTTTTGTATTATTTGTTAAAATGCCTGATATTGATTATGACAAATGCATATGCCCAGCTGACTCTAAGACAGTTGACTTCACAGCCGAAGCTGCAAGTATCTGCTCTGCAAGTCTTTTTAATATTTTGCAAGAACACAATGCAAAAGATGTGAAACCACCAAAGATGAATCCATTCATTCTTGAAATTACACAATTTAATAGATGGTATTCCACCTGTGCCAAGTACGGTTATTATTGTATATTTGGTTTTAATACATATTTATTACACTAAGGACGGAATGACAGTGTTCAAGAGTCTCACCGCTTACATTTCTTAACAACTTATTTATTTTATGTGGAAAAGTGCGTTTTTGATTAGGTGAAACATTTATAAGAAGTTAATTAAAAACCAATGGATGTGTAGTGCATTATTGTGAAATGTGAATCAATACTTTTGGCTCACTCTACATGCATGGCTGATAACAGCCGAACATTGTAGTTATATTGGTGCATTATTATCTCAGTATACGAAGAAAAACAAAGCCAGTCATGCACTGATTAAGGATTAATTATTTAAACTTGCCTTTAAACTTACAATACCTTTACAAAACAATCAGAGGTTTGTTTTACAAGATTTATTTATTAAAATAGTTTCACTTAATTATTATAGAAGCAATAGTTAATAAATAGTAATAAGAAAATAAGTTTAATCATACAGAAATATTATGTGTACGATTATAAAAGTTTATTATAAATATTTAGCGTACAATGTATAACAGTGTAGGACTTAAGAAAATGTAAATAGATTTCAAATATATTAATAAATAAATTTAACTCCATTATTAAAGTTTTGTGTTTTGTCTGTAACGAAATGCCTATTTAAATTCTAAAATAATGGCCACGTACTGGAATAAATTAAGATTATATAGTGCCATAAATAATTATAAATACAAAATCATTTATGACTTACATATTGCTGTGAACCTTGCGTTTAAATAAAATTTATATAATTTGTTTATTTATTTGTTAAATAAATAAATAAAATTAATGTTTGTACTAGCTCTATAGGCAAAACAGCATAATTCATTATCTCTCGTGGGTTCTACTGTGATTTACTTCTTTCCATACTTGTTCCACTTTCGTTATTATTGTGATGTTGTGTGGGATAGGGTTATAAATAATTATGACACTAGATTACTCGTGTGAAAAATGTATTATGTACTTATCGATTACAATAGGTAGAATTTATTTTAGACTGTATATTATTTATTTTATTTATTTATTTACAATTCTTACAAATAACAGTTTTCACAATAATATCGTGTTCGTTCATTTAAATATGTATTGAATCAATACAGGGTTTCTCCGCTTTCACTCTTTTCTTATAAAAGCCTGTATATTTGGGCCAAATTATATTGACTTGATAATGAAGGTACTGACTAATCGTCTTTATGCAAACATTCACACGTACTACATAAAGCTTGGATCAATCACCACCCCAGATACATTCCTAATGCATCACAAACTAATTGTCTAAACCTCTATTCTCACGGAGACTTTAGATTCTTAGTGCGAAGCGTTTAGGCGTTCCTGTTTATAAAAGTTTGAATATTGTTCAAAGCAGTACTTTCTAAGGTCTTTCTTAATGAACACTGGTCCGTTGTGTAAGTATTCGCACACAGTACACTTTTAAGACTAATGTTCTTAATTTTTAATTAAAATTGTGTCCCTATATTGACGTTCTATTATTTAAATAACTAAGTATTAAAAGAAATGGAGTGATTAGAGAGAACCTGTATATATTTGATTCAATTTAATAGTTAAAACAATATTATTTACTACTCACTGCGTAGATTCATATAATTCCTCGAATTCTTGTTGAAATTGGTTTTCCATTTTTGTGGATTCTTCTCTCATTGGAATCTTCTATAAATTAAATGATGACGCTCACTTTTTGAAAATATGGCGACCAGAAAACAATTGGAAATTATTCCTATAGAAGCGTATATGCTTCTTGTTCGTTTGTGAATTGTTAGGTAATCCTTTTATATTTGTTTTGCGGTAATAATGGTAAGCGTGTAACGACCCCACTTGACCATTATTCGCTCAACACGTAGATGTATTATTTTCTTCAAGAGACGCTATTACTTTGTTGTGAGTTAGAAGTTTTTAATGTCACAGGAACCAGCTAACAACTAACTAATTTTCTGTTCCGACGCGCTTTTTATAGTTGAAAATAAATGCCACTCGCTATTTGATTGTTTTGCGGACTTTTATTTTTGAATTGTTCGTTGTAGCGGCTCTAGCGGATATCTCGACATTTATGCCTTGTCTCTTCTTCCTCTTGTCGTATTTTTAGGTTGGTATTTATTTTAGTATGTTCGATCTTGACATTTGATGTCTTCTACATTCACCAACGACAGTATTTGTTGTTGTTCCATATATTTATATCTAATGTGCAGTAAGTATATTGATATTCACTTTAATGTTTTTCTTACGTTATTTTATTCGTTTATTGCTATCGTAAACATTCATTGTACTTATAAATATACTCATTGCTACTTTCGTTGTTTCGTAGATACATTCTTCGACCAAGCGCTAACCTTACTCGTATTTTTGTTCTGGTGCTTTTAATCGGAAAGAATGGAAAGAAATTGGATATTGTTTCGATCGCCAGTCCCTCCGTCTGCTCCGTTCTCTCTTTGAACTATCTCATTGTGCGTGGTGAGTTTTGAATATCTAATATGCAGTAATAAATCATTGCTTTTTATATTAATGCTGCTTATTTCTTTGGTTACAGATGTTCGTTTGTATGTGCACTAAGTTTGGAACCATGAAGAAGATTGCAATTACTCGCATTACAATGAGAATTGATACCTTTGTTGTATATTTTAAAAATGTTATATGATTCTGTGATGTTCTTTATGATATACTTTATCTTAATATCATTTTCAACGCAAATGTATGTATTTTATTTTTAAGTTACTTGAGTGCATTAAGCCTCTTCATATACATTACGAGCATATCTTATTATATATATATATATATATATATATATATATATATATATATATATATATATATAATATTCTTAATTAAAATACTTATATTCTATGTGCATACCTGTATTATCGTATGATCGAATAAATATTTATTTTAGAATAAATATTTCTTAGACTATAAGTGAGTTTTCTTATTGCTAATATTGATTTAAATACACGAGTATATCTTAGTGTCAACGTTAATTATATCTACATCTAACATTTTATGATTATATACAATATTGTTTTAATTTCTAAAGTAAAGTTCACGGCAATATGTTAATTAGAACATTAAATACAATCACAATTTTATCTACACTGTTTCATTTTTGCATATTATTACACTTTTTTAAAACGATACTGGAATGAGATATTTTATGGTGCTAACGAGTTCTTCCTTTAGTAAAAGCTGGAATAACTAAAATTCACTTGCAGAATTCCTAGTGCTTCCTTAATTAAAAATGCTCTTTCTCCTAGAACAACATATCCCGGGTTAAGATTGTTGCAAAAATCACTTTTTCCATTCATTTTTCAGATGTATTTCTCCTCGAGCTTCACTAATGTGGCACATACTTCCCTGAGGAGTTATTGCTATTAAAATTTCTATCGTGCTTATAAATAGAACAGTACTGCTGCTGAACTAATGGGTCAATTCTGTGCACATCTGTAAGATCTGTAACATAATCTGTAACGCCTGTAAGGGTTTACAGATGAAGTTGCAATTCTGTGTTCATATTTTGTTTACAGAATATCCGTAACTCTTACAGATTTCCATAAACTTTACGCTAAGCGAGCGCATGTCCGTAAGATTGTAACAGAATCTGTAACGTAAACGCTGTATGCAAACTTGTTTGTATATGGTTTGTATGGTGGAACAAATTAGTATTTGTAGCGGTTATAGAACAAATAAATATCATGAATAATATAAATATAGGAAATATGTTCATAGGGGTTTTGTTGGAAGAAGACATGAAAGGGATGTCTATATATAAGACAGAATATTGTGTAGCAAGGACCCTTGGCAATGAAAGTCGTTTTGTTTTTTATGTATACAAATTTATTTATTTTTTTGGAGTTTGAATTTTTGGGTTTTTCCTGTATTGTTTAATAAATATATATGAACTAACAGTTATGTCACAGTAACTTATAAAATAAGATATAATATGCACTGAGATAGGTAAAAACGGTACTCTTCAATAAAAGTAATTCACAAAGCATATACTAACATTATTAAAATAAATGAATAATTTATAACTTAAAACAAAAAATATTCTCATAAAAAAAACATTTTTAAAACAAAATAAAATAAATAAACTTTCTTTTAATACAAAAATAAACAAATAGACTGCATATATTGTAAATAAAGATCTAATTGTTCCTTGGTGGTATTTTTTGTCCGTTTACGTTTTTGGCTGCTGTAATAAATAGAAAATAGAAAATAGATAGATTGCTTGACATAATTAGTATCTTACCTCATTATTTTAGATAATAAAATTATAACAGTTATATTTCCAGAAACGTTTTAATAATATCACTGAACTTCTATGTCTACTACACTTACCTAACAGATTTTGAACTGACATACACGCTTACGGAGTCACGCTACATAACAATAACATGAAGATCGTCGCTGGTCTTGTTTTTACAGAAATGTATACAGAATTGCCCCAATCGTAAATCTGTAAGTATAACATTTACAGACTTTTGTAACGCTACAGATCTGTAAAGTTACAGATCTGTAAGGAATTGCACAGAATTGGCCTATAAATTATTATTTGGTTTTCCAATGAAAACTTCAAAGCAGGCAATAGGTAATTACAGCCGTTTTTTTCTTGAAACACTTCTTTCAAACACACTGCAATACAGAATGTTCTGGTCACATAATTATAAGTTTTAGCCTTTGATAACTCAATAATGAATGACCTTAGCAAGTTAATTTAATAAGATAATTGTTTAATAAGAGCACTTATAGTCAAACTTTAATGATACAAATCTGTTTGTTTACCAACAACGGCCATATTGAATTTGCCCTATTTACGAATATTTTGTTGATATGGGTTATGTTTGAGATTTGCTTATTTTAGTTATCTAAAAAGACAAAACATGCATTTTTTGTAAATTTAAATCGGTTTAGTATTTTATATAAACTAATAAATTGTTGTTTTCCAAAATTTGAACATGTAATTAAAAGATTTTATAAACTTCAATGTTAATGTAAGCACTCTATTGTAAATTGGGCTGTGCACGTGTTACGGTCGTGGACAGCTCGTGATTACTCTATATGTTGGGTGAACAGAGTATAGTAGTTACAGTGCTATTGACTAATATGTACCATTGACCTTCTTCGAGGATTGAGGATAGGGGAAACTTGAGTGAACGATCATAAAATGCGAGGTAAGTGAATGTTTGATTGCACAGGTGGTCACGAAGGTATGCGCACCGTGAATTTTAACTGAACTGATTAGTTAGCGCAACTTA